>JAEPRC010000430.1:0-37312 GCA_016758945.1 Mucor plumbeus
ATTTGTCTGCAATAATTGCAATAATATGCAGGTTTTTGGTTTCTCAGTGCTTTTATTTTGCACGCATTTGGTAGTGAAAACTATGCATTAATTGCACGCGCGTGAGGTTTTCAGGGAAATAATTGCATAGATTTCCTACATAGTGGCATCCTTAATCCATCATGATGGTAATGATGAAACTGACGATATGGAAGAAACAAACGGTGTTATTCGTTATTCCTGTAAATGTTGGAAAATTCTAGCAAGTTTAGGTTATGTCACTTCAAACTTTATTGCTATAAATAACGAAGATTTCAAAACACTTAAAGGTATGGTAAATTTCTACTTACGATATTAAAAAATACGTAATACAATGCAGATGCAATCAAATTACATTAAATGGGATTATTTTTTCAAAAGATTAGGAATTTTTTTTAGTATTTACATCTATTAAAAAAATTTTGTACCTGAAACTGTTCTTTTTTCAACTTTGGGGCCAATAATATTATAATAAAATAAGGGACATGTGGAAAGAAAAAGTTCTTTTAAATGTAAATTCGAAATAAGGGGTTTTAAGTTGTAACATTTGTCCACCAGTCTTCGTAGGTTACAAAAACCTCCTTTATATCGAGGTCTCCGTTATATTGAGGGACCATATATCAAGGTTTGACTGTATAGAGCCAATAGACCAATATGATAAGTATTTACCCATATTGATTTAACAAATCAGGAAAACATTATGGTGAGTGCTCCTCCTAGTTGGCATGTTTCAAATTTAGTATTCGCCTTGTTCTTGTTTAATTTGTTGATGGAAGATCCGTTCCTGGAGATCTAATAATTATATTAATAGCGCCGCCTATTAATATTGAGTTTGACAAGTAAATTGTGCTACTGGGCCACATAGAAAAGTAGAATATATCCGTAGTTGATACTTCGGAAGGAAGTATCGGTTATACTATGAATTTTCCCAAATCACAATCATAGTATCTTGTCTATCATATTAGGATGTAGAGTTGTAGAAGGTGATAGGGAATAAAACAGATATGATTTAAAAGTATTTGTATTTTTACCATGCATTTGTTATTGCGTTCACCTTGAGCATTTATTTATTACTGCTACACTTTCATATTTCGAATGGCATAGACTCTGTGAGTAATACTTGCAAATAGAGTTACTTTATGCTTATCAAGTTTTTAGTATGTAATTCCACTACAAGTTCAGCTAAATTACTTATACGTTATTATATGGATTGATGCGCCACCATAACAATACGACAATTTATTATTGTATGTTATAAGAGAGCGGTTACCGTTATAAAAATATATGCAATAAAACCAGAGTATTCCTCGTAATGTTTTCGGTTTATATATTATTTTTTGAGTACATTTTTAACATTTCTTAAGTGCATTCTTTATTATTTGTGAACACATTTTTTAGCACATTTTGGATGGTTTTTTCTTCTACTTATAAGCTCATTCAAGCTTATGGATACGCTCATATAAACCACTTTTTAAATGTTCTCCTAGCTCGATAAATGCAAACTGCAGTGGAATTACATACTAAAAGCTTGACAATCATAAAATAACTTAATTTACAAGTATCACTCACAGAGTTTATGCCACTTGAAATATTAAAGTGCAGCAATAATAAAGATATACTCAAAGTGAACACAATAACAAACGCATGCGGAAGTACAAAATACTTACTTTTGAACCAATACATGTCGTGTGAACGATAGCACTCTTGATCACAGTGCAATCGATTACACAAATGACATATACAGTATACCAAGAAGTATTTTACCCAATTCAATAAATAATAACAAAGATATTAGGTTTAGTCAACTATTCCCCTGTGTCATAGTTACACTACCAATAAATAAGATTTCAAGCACACATTAGAATGCACAGCTTAAAATCAAGGTTACCTAAATAGATATAGCCAATAGCTCCCAAAAGGCCCACATTGTCGCACTTGACATATAACCCTTTATGGTCGATGCTTTGCATAACTTATCCTTTCAATATGCTATCAGTAACAACAACTCAAAATTAGAAGATTACTCCATTCAAATCTGATAGTATACAAGTTCTCTAAATCACTAGAAATGCCCTCATACTTTTTCAATTATATTTAATCTTCAGAAATCTTTTGTAATAAAACTTTAGCTGATTATAATTGTATTTCTACCGCTTTTATTTTTATATTTTTTTTATTTTAGTAGACAGCTTCGTTATTTACTGCACAAACATTTACTAAAAAAAACATGCGCTCTTATAAGAGCATAAATACTCTCAAAAACTCATCCAGGTGGCCATAGTGATGGTTACTAATATTTGTTCTAAAATGAAAGCTTTTTTTGTTGATTGAAGAATAGTAATTTTTTATGGGAAAATTCAAAATTTAGGATATGGAATAAATAGTGAATGTCCATAAAATGGGTCAGTACTTTTATTGTACATATTTTTGAGATATAGTATCTCTATGAAAAGTATATAGTTGGATACAATAGAGCCCAATAAGGTCTATGTCCTGAATGAAAAAGAATATTGATCAGGATAGTAAATGTTTTGTAAATTACTACAAGAAGGTTTACAAAAGAGGCTTTTAAAAAATGCTTCGAGTTTTTTTATACCCAAACTTGCTAATAGAGCGCTTTAAAATAGGTAAGTTTTATTATTATAAAGTGTTACTGTATTGTAATTTATGCAAAAATATAAAGGTTCAAAATTTTCAACTTTATTAGTAATATACGCTTAAGAATCTGAAACATTAGTACTAAAAAGTTTATTTCAACTGAAAAAAATAATATATTTTTAGGTACTTAATTTTGGATCAAAGCTGAACATCTCTGGTGCATTGACATATAGTTTTTTCCTAGTGATATTCAGCGAAAAAAAAAAAAGTAGAGCTGAGATAAAAGTGAGACCCAGTTTCAAGAAAAAAGCAGCGAGTTTCACTTATCTTTAAGGCTTTCATAAGGTATGAAATATATCTATTGGTAATTAGCATAATGCGACTAATCCGTATGTATTTAGCAATATCTAAGATATATCCCAAAAAGTGTATAAAATGAAATTTGTAATGATTCACATTACATAGCAGTAAAGTAACTGCATGAATTGTTTCAGTAATTAATCATATAAATACTCAAGCAGAAATAGATATTAAAACATCAGTGAAAATACCTGTTTTATTCTTCTACATTATTTTAATAATTTAATCAAATAAATATATTAAAACACAATCCTCAATATCTCTTAATACTGCTTGTCAAATATTAACTTCCATTAATACATAGTAAGTATTGCCAAAGCAATATTGAAAATACATTAGTAACACCAACGTCCACCCCAAAGTATTTCTTTCTTGATAACTTAAACTACCCCAAGAACATAGTACTTCATTACAAAATTGGCTATTAAAAAAGTGAGGCGCTCTGATTTGAAGATTGAAAACCATAAAGAAAAATTCAGCAAAGCATTGATGTATTTATATTGAAGCATCTTTTGTTGCAATATATATTCAACGAACCTAATCCGCCTTCATTTTTCGGCAAATAGAAAACGTCTTTCTTCACTTGGAGTTTCCTTTCGTCCACTATGTATGATAAATAATTGAATCTAGTCTTGTAATAACCGTTTCTGGTAATGTGGAGAGCCGCAGGACATGCCATAATTTTAATGAAATTATTATGTTTATTATAGTTTCCCGATCATACACTGGCATATTCTTAGTCTTGTAAAAGTTATCAGGTGGTTGGCTTTTGCCACTCAGTTTATCCACAAAAGTGTCTCTTTGTTCATTGCTGAACCAGAGAGGGTACCCTAGATATTTCACGTATCCTGTGCTTGAATAGTCAAACCATTTCATACACTGATTATTTGCGATATAATTCCGTAGCTCTGCTCCTTTATGACCCATCATATTACCTCCATGAAGAGGAAACGCTATAGACTTACTAAAATTGACTTTAGAGTTGGATGCTTTACTGTATTCTTTCAAACAATCTTCAATTGCTGAATATTCTGCTTTGTTTTTCGCGAATATCAATACATCACCAGCATATGCAAGTAATTTGATTGGCCTTGGGGAGTCATGTTCAAAAAGTTTTGATTGCTTGGTTTGCTCAATTACATTGTGTGCCCAGAAACTACCTCATTGTTTAGAATAGATAGGAGAAATGGTTCTAGAGCAAAATCAAAAAGTAGAGACGAAATGAAATCTCCTTGCCTTAGACCTCGTTTTTGTTTGATAGGATTTGATAAAAATCCTTCACATTAATGAATGTTTCATTATTAAAAAATAGGTTTTGAATGCATTGATTATTGAATCAGGAAAGCCAAATTTTTTTTAGCACTCTGGTCAAATAATACGGGTGAACTCGATCGTAGGCTTTGTGAATGTTAGGCATTATACAAACATATCCAATAAACTCGGATTTGTTTGAACCTTTACATATTTTAGAGTTTTCAATCATAAGCTTGAAGGACAGCCCTTGATCACTAATAAACCTTTGCGGCATGAATCCTGTTTGAAAATTATTAATCAGTTTTGAAGCTACTCCTCATGAGTCTGGGATTCAGGAGCCCTGTAAACATCTAGCAATCCGTATTAATCAAATAAATTGGTCTCCAGTTTTACAGGCCAGACAGGCCACCCTTCTTTGGTAGTAGAATAATACATGCTTTTTGCCATGCTTTTGGAATTATTCCTTATTTTAGTGCATCATTGAACACTTTTTCGACAATCTCCTTGCACCTTGGATAATTCACTAAAATGTTGTGAATTTCATACAGAAATACATCCAGCCCAGGGATACTCTTGTGTGAACTTCTTTTCTCCCCTCACTGGATCTCTTCAAAATTTATATCTTGGGTAATTTCTTCAGCTTCATCTTTATAAATGGATTTGTTAATATTGATTCAGTATTTTTCTAAACAAATAATATCTATCATTTCTTCAGTATATGTATTAGAATAAAAGGATTCTACTGCTCTAAGTTTGAAATCCTTATTATTGCATTTGTTTTTATTAACTGGATGCTATTGCATCTGTAAAAAATTAACACGTAAATAGTTTGTTGTTTGGATTATGGCTAGAATCTAACGTAGATCTACCTTGCGGGATAGATTCTCGCATTAAAAACTGATCTTTAACGGAGAAAGCCATGAATTTATGCTTCTATGACACATGGTGGATAGAAATAATGAAAGTTTAGTTGAATGTAGCAAGTCAATCACAGGCTAATATCTCCATTTTGCAGTTTTTCTTCATTGATAAGAAGCTAATAGATATATCAGCAGCCAATTTGACATGCAAGCACTGTTTTATTATGTACTGTCTTTTACTCTTTCAAAATCGTTGATTGAGGCTAGATCCATGTAGTTGTTACATTCAAAGCGTATCATTTGAAATTGACAAATTCAATTCAAAAGGTCTAATTTTAATATTATATCTAATATATCCTATCAACTAATATGCTCTATTAACTACAGTGGTGTATTTATGTCATGCCTCTACTTATATATATAATTTACCATTTGCCAATTCGGCAATTTCTTGGATGTTGGTTTGTTCTGGCATCTTTTACAACTTTTTTCAAAAGTCAGACAAATGAAACGAACAAACAAACAAACAAAAATACAAACAAAAAAAAAAACGATAGTTTTCAGAATAAAGTTGTGATTTCAAGTTTTATTTTATGTATTCCCAAATAATCACAAAACAGAAAAATGGGCTGTAAACCATCAAAAACGCCATCTGAAGCAGAGCAAGATGCTATTCGAAGCAAGAAAATTGATTCCCAAATCAAACAGGCCAAGATTGATTCACAAAAAGAAATCAAGTTATTGCTATTAGGCGCTGGGGAATCAGGAAAAACAACCGTGCTAAAGCAAATGAAATTGATACATGAGGGTAGCTATTCTAAAGAAGAGCGAGATGAATTCAAAGAAATTATCTATTCCAATACGGTGCAGTCTATGCGTGTGATTTTGGAAGCCATGGAAACAATGCAAGTGTCACTTGAGGATCAACTAGTTGGAAATAAATATCGGGACATTGTTTGCGCTTTGCCTATCCAAATACAAAATTTTTCTGCCGAAATCACAGAGGCTATTCGGTATTTATGGAACGATAAGAATTTGCTATCTGTGTATGATCGAAGTCAACAATATCAATTAAACGATTCTGCCAAGTAGTAAGCTCAGCCATATATATATATATATATATATATACAAGTATATTTTTTTGGATGTTTGGCTTCTAATACAATCTCTTTATAAAAATGAGTTTTTTCCATTCTATTGATAAAATAGGTAGTCCAGATTATTCGCCAACTGATCAAGACATACTTCGTGCTCGAGTTAAAACGACAGGCATTACAGAAACAAAATTTCAAATAGGTAATTTCACATATCAAATGTTTGATTTAGGAGGACAACGATCAGAGCGTAAAAAATGGATTCATTGTTTTGAAAATGTCATGGCTATCATATTTATGGTTGCACTATCTGAATTTGATCAAGTATTAATCGAAAATGAGAAAATTGTGAGAAGATTTTCATTTTTTTTTTTTTAAAAAAAAAAAGCCCCAAGTTGTTTTCCTAAAATATATGTATTTTAGAATCGTATGGAGGAATCTTTGCTATTATTTGATTCAATTTGTAATTCAAAATGGTTTAAAACGACATCAATAATATTATTTTTGAACAAAATTGATATATTTCGAGAAAAAATTGAGCACAATCATTTGCTGTCAGACACATTTCCTGATTTCAAAGGGGCAAACACATTTGAAGAAACAAGCCAATATTTAATGCAGCAATTTTTAGTACTGAATAGGGAGCCAGAAACCAAGCAAATTTATACCCATTTTACATGCGCAACAGATACAGAACAAATCAAGTTTGTAATGAATGCAGTAAATGACATTTTAATTCAAAACAGTTTACGAGATATCGGTTTATTGTAACCTAAGATGAGGCTGAATAAACTTTACTGTCGTTCTCCCATGTTTGAAAAGGAATACTTACTTTGTTTAGTAAATATGATTTAATGTTACACCATGTAATCAGCACTAAAAAAAAAAATTTAGAACAAATATTTATAAATGATAGAACATATTAACTTTACTTCCTTTTTCTTTTCTTCTTTGTTACTTTCTTTCTTTCTTTGTCTTAATACTATTTGTACACACACACGCACACACATATACAAAAAGAAAAAAATGACTACCATGGAAAGGTTTACAAGAAATAAAGCTTTAACAATGTTATTAGCTACTATATTTTTGTTATCTTTATTAGCACTCCTGTCTAATTTAACACCTATCCAATCTCGGTCACTATTTAATGGTTCTCAAGATACTACCGACTCAACAAATACCAACGCAGCTATTCAAACGCAACAAAAAACCGAAACAGACTTGGATTTACCTGATGAAGAAGATCTTGTACCTGTATCCACAAAACCTATTGATGCCAAAGATTGGCAACCAAAAAAATGGGGTCGTCTGAGTTCTGAAATAGAACAAGCTATTGAATACAATGTTCGTATCGCTGGAGGTTCTGATAAGAAAAAGGCAGATCGTATTTTATTAACTGCTGTAGCTAACCAAGGTATGGCTGATTATACAATGAATTGGATTGCTTCACTCAAGAAGTGTGGATTGGATGATAAATTCTTGGTATTTGCTATTGATGAAGAAATGGTCGAAACTATGAAAAAGGCTGGATTTGGCAAACATGTTGTCATGATTCCCAAAGATTGGTTTCATAAAGAGTTGTCTAAAGACTTTGAAGGATGGTTATCAGACGGATATACACCTATTACCCATTCCAAATCTTTAGTAGTTGAGAGGTTGTTATACACAGATGTTACTGTTTGGTTCTCGGATGTTGACATTGTGTTTACATCTTCTTCCATTTACGATTATTTGTTGATGAAATTGAACTCTAGAAAACAAACAGAAACCTTGTTTTCTCAAGAAACTGAACAAAAGATTATCAATTCTGGTTTCTACATTATGCGACCTACCAACACAAACAAGCGTATTTTAGATGCTTCCATCTATATTCAAGATACTGAGCAAAACAAAAAACCTGAAGTGACACAGCAAAGAGCTATCAATAGAATTTTAGATGATATGAACCTCAACTATCAAACAAGTTCTATTGTCTTATTGGATTTAATGTTATTCCCTCACGGTAGAGCTTATTTCGATAGAAATATTCCCACAAAATATGGTATGACTCCAATGATTGTGCATGCAAATTATCGTAAAGGAGATAATAAGATGAAGGATTTAAAAAAGTTTGGCCTTTGGTATATCTAAATTCCAAGTGTAAATAGTAAATATAATGTTTATAAATGAATTAGTTAATTAATTAAAATTGATGGATGTGTAGTCAATGCACAAAAACGTAACTATCGTTTTTTTTTATCTACATATTTTAAATAAATCGCTTAAAAAGATAAATTTAATACTCAAAACATGTAAAATACAACTATATAAAAGCAAGTAAATCTGTATTAAGGCGTATGTTATCAATATTACTAGGCGTATTGTTGTATACCTTGCTCTACAATATTTCTACTTTAAATTCAGATGGTTTTATTACCTCCCTAGGTTTTTGATACCCTTATAAAAAACTCGTTATTTCAACTAGCTATTGTGACAAGTAAGTAAATACGAAAATGAATAACCATTTTTGGCATGATTTGAATGTATATATTGTATCAAATAAATAGGCATCAGCTTTTTTTTTTGGTATTAAATAAATCAAATTGCGGAGATTTAATGGAGCTAAAAAGCAATGATTAAAATGAACTATTTATTTCAAAATTTGCTCACCTTGTTAGCGTGAAGCATATATAAATAAAATTACTAAATACTTGATCGACTTTAGAGCTACCAGAAAATTATATTTATTTATAAATATATATTTTTTTTTGAAAACTATAATTTAATAAATTTACAGAGTAATTAGTTTAAAATTTAAAGTTAATTTATCAAATAAAATTATATATTTAGACCACAATTTGGTGGTAAATTATATATGACACTACTTTTACAGACTATCTTTGCAAAGGGGAATATAAAATCAAGATGATTTGTGACGACTTTAGCGTACGATTTGAGCGAATTTGTCTTCATTAGAAAAGACATGATTAGCTGTTTGTGCGCTCCCTCTCACAAAATAATTCAAGATGAAACTTATATTCGGTTCTAAGGCTCAAAACCTTTTTATCGAGACGCTTAAGCCGGGTTTGCTGAATATGCGCTGAAATTATGCAAATTTGAGGATAAACTGACTATGGCTGTTGGACATTTTTTTTTTTTTTTTTTTTTTTTTCAAATATAAAATAAATGAAAAAGCAAAATTTAACAATAAAGGGCTAGATTTATATTTATCAAATTAAGATGCTATTTTTAGTATTTTCTTTAATAGCCCAATGTTACACTAAATCAGCCTTTTTATTCTTTTTATTTGTAGATCGGGCACCTTAACATAAAGTTGCACAAATAATCACAGTTTATCAAATCATGTTGTAGTGTACTACTACTAACTGTAAATTACTCCTGCCTTTCTTATATATTAAGTCCTCCTTCCACGCACACTCATACATTGTGTGCTGCCTTCCTTTTGGCCTTTCCTCCCTCTCCCTCGCCCCTCATTTCCCCTTTTTATATAGTTTACCCCCTTCTTATTTCTCTTTTTTTTCTTTCTTTTTTTTTTTTTTTTTTTTTTTTTTTTTTTCATTTCTTTTATATCTATTAAAGTAATATTAGATCAAATCTTGTGTGTGTATACATATAAATATATATATATATATATACATATACAAATAAATCGAAATGGTCGATATCATATATAAATTTGAAGCGTTTAGTTTCACTGGTATTTGCCAGACAGTCGCCCTATCACTTTGTCCATTAATAGGGCAAGAAAATGGTGTTGAGCCAGTTTGTTATTCTCGTAATATTGATTTAGCAGGCAACTTGATTTTTCAGCCTGGTAATTATATTTTATTGATTTAGCCACACTGTTTATTTGATTTAACAATTTATTTATATTTAGCAACATTGGTAATTGATATTGTTGCTATCGTTATGGCAGCTATTATGATTTATCATATTCGATCTAAATATACTGCAGTTGGTAAGATCAATGAGTCAAGTTAAAAATGATCAATATATTAACCACAGTTTTTTTTTTTTTTTTTTTTTTTTTTTTTTTCCACTAAACTTAGGTCGCAAGGAAATTGTCATGTTCTTTTACTTGTATATGATTACAACATTTCTTGAAATGCTACTTGTAACTGGTATCATCCCAACATCATCAGAAGTATATCCCGTATGTATTTTGTATATGTTATTGATTTGTGGTTTACTAACATGAAAGTTCTCAGTGGTTTACTGCTGTGCATATTGGCTTCATGTGTGCCACATTCTGGTGTCTTTTATTGAATGGTTTTGTAGGTTTCCAATTCGCTGAAGATGGTACACCATTGTCACTTTGGGTTGGTATAAACCAAAATTGATTAATTTGTATATAAAACTAATCTGTTAATAATAGTCAATTCGTATTAGCTCATTTATTATATTTTTGCTAACTGGATTTATTGCTATTGCAACATTTAAGAATATCGGTCCATTTAATTATGCAACTCCTGGTGCTTTATGGGCCTTTTATTTTATTATTAATGGCATTGCATTCATTGTTTATGTTATTTCACAAATTATTCTCGTTGTTAATACATTAGATGATCGCTGGCCTTTGGGCGATATCTTGTTTGGTACAGCTTTCTTTATTGTTGGTCAAGTTATTCTCTACGTTTTTTCTGTTGTTATTTGCGATCAAGTAAAACACTACATTGATGGTTTATTCTTTGGTTCAATTTGTACATTATTAGCAGTTATGATGGTTTATAAGTATTGGGATTCTATTACTAAAGAAGATCTCGAATTCTCTGTTGGTTCCAAGCAAAATATTTGGGAAGTTAAAGAATTGTTAGGAGAAGATGAATTATCTCAAAGTTATGGCACTACACCCGGTAAAAATTATCAACAACAACAACAGCAACATCAACATCAAAATCAACCTCCTCAACCTCAATATGGTCAACAATATAACCAACAACAACCACAATACCCATATTGATGATTTCTTATATTATTATCTATTTATTTTTTAAAAATAAAATAAAAAGAAAGCCCTGCTTACACAAAAAAATAAAATAAAAACAGAATAATCGTAATTTGGTTGCTAAAAGGAATTCTTGTTGATTAAATATATTATGTGATGAGGGAAACATCGCGAAGTGGTGGACCTCAAAAAACGGAAAAGAGGAAAGTTTATATTATGTTAAAATTAAGATGATGAAGGGAGCAGTTTGTCAATATGGGAAACTGTCCGAGAAGAAAAGTGTAAGATAAGTGATGAGGGGAGACCCTCAATTTTTTGGTTTCCATGTAGCCAGTATAGATTTCACATTTCCCAAAAGATGGTGGAAATAGTAGGCATGTATTTAGGCTTGTCTTGATTCAAATTTTGAATGTAGAGGTACCAGATTGAGCTGTAAGGGTTTCTTCTGTGTATGGGTAACGTGAGTTGGCTATAAAAGACGATTATTAACACTATCCGCTTTTGAGAAGGATAAAGGCAAAATTTATAGAATTTTATCAGCATGATTAATGATACAACTAGACATGCATTTAATTTCTTGAAATTTATCTTTTTGCGTGAATTGAACAATCTGCAGAATGACCTTACACAAGGCCATTTCAATAAGAATTTTTTCTAAAAGGTGTGTCTTTCTTTAGTTGCCAGACATCGTGATGGAAGACCTCCCAATAATGATATTCAACAAGCCAGAGGCTTTATCAATAGTCATCTTGAAGATTATTTGTGTAGTGCAAACAATGAATTGCCCTTGTTCTTATATGCTCAACAAAGTTCCTCTTACGAAGGAGCAAAAATCTACACTGCCTACATTGTTAATATTAAGACTACATTTGCTAATCACCTCCGTCATATTGTTAACTTGTTGCTGAATGTCAAAAGACGAATCAAAACAATGCGCTTGAGGGCAAGGCTCCAGCAGACATTCATAGGAGTGGCAACTCATCAAGAATAACTTTCTGCTCGTATTCGTCAAGGAATAACAGTTCCAACAGGAATGTTCAAGATGTCTCTGTTTCAACGCACTAATGCAGATGATAATAATGCTCGCTTCAGACCACATGGTGGAATCTTTGTTAGAGCAGTCAAGTATTTGCAATCTTTTTTGACCTCTAATCGTAAATAATCAAATGCCATGGTTTATTGAGGTATATATGTATACTAATAAGTTGGCTATTGATTAATTTATTCGCTGACATCTATTTTATATACAACTTCTAAGGTGTACAAATCAGAGCCACATGGATTATGGCCTGTCTGTTCATTTTAAATACCGTCTGTGCAATCGTGAATTGGCAGCATGTTTGAACATGCTTCAGATACTGTTCTCAGTAAGAAATGGTAATGAAACTCCTGCTCTCTTCCAACGAGAACAACAGCAATAATAATAATGATTAATCCCCATTAGTTATCCCTGTTGGTACCCAAAATACATTAAGTGTAAGTATATTCAGTATACTCTTTATATATTTTAAGTCACGAGGTATTATACTAAATTTCTTCAATATAATGTATTGGCTTTCTTTCTTTATTAAATATTTAATATTATGAATAATTTACCAAAAAACCAAGTGGCAATTACTTTTAAGAGTTTATTACAAAAAAAATATAATAAAGTAAGCCAATGCATTAAAATTTTTTGAATATAATTTAATATTTAATACTTTAGGGTTGCTTTGATTGCAACGCCAAAGGACCTACTTGGGCTTCTGCAACGTTTGGTATTTTCATTTGTCAAGATTGCGCAGCTGCACATCGTAATCTCGGTGTTCATATTAGTTTTGTCAAGTAAAAAAAAAAAAAAAAAAAAAAAAAAAAAAAAAAATAAACAAAAAAATATATTGAATAGTTGTCAAGAATTTAAATGTCTAATGAAAAATATATAAAACTAGGTCAACTATTTTAGATTCATGGACACGCGAACAATTAGATTTAATGATTGCAGGTGGAAACGGAAATGCTAGAGAAGGTTTTGGAGAAATTACGTTGAATATAAATGATTTAAAATCAAAATATACGAGTAAAACCGCACTTTCATACAGGAATAAACTTAAAAAAAAAGCCATTCAAATAGTTCAAGAACAACCATCGACAGTGCAACAACAACAACAACAACAACAACAGCAAGACAATTTAATCGATTTTGATCAGCCACAACAACCACAACAACCACAACAGCAACAAAATCAATCACTCATCGATTTTGATGATGATAATGTTGTTCAAAATAGTAATTTGATTGATGATTTCGACATTTTTAAGCCTATTACCAAACAAAATGCGAAGCCTGCATCTCCGCAAAACGATACAAAAACATCTATATTCGATGATTTAATGGGTTCACCTCCACCTGCCAAACAAACCACAGTTTTTAATGATCTTTTATCACCTTCAATCAATACCAAAAACAATATCAGTAGTTTAATAGAAAAAAAAGAAGATGATAATGATCCATTTGATGCTTTTATAGCTTCTCCTAAAATCAATAATTCCGATACAGTAGTAAATGATTTCTTTGATCAGTTTGAGAAAGTAACCCCAACAGCACCAGCAGCTACTGTTTCTCAAAAGAAAAGAACATTAAAACCGCCCAAATCTCATCATTCATCCAAATTAGGAGCACGCAAAGTTCAAAGCAATGTATTTCAACAACAAACTCAACTTGCTATGAGAGAAGAAAAAATGCGCGAACAGGGTGTAGATGAGGAGAGTATAGGAAGAAACAGTCGAAATCAAGCCATGATGATGGATCAATCAGTAATTATTCCTAAATTACAAAAGCCATCTAGCACAAGATTAAATTACGTTGAAGCAAAAATAGATAAGAATGCTGTTGATACAGCAGTAGAAAATGAAAGATTAGGCCTCATGTCACTCAATCTAAACAATAACAACAAGAGTACTAGCAGGACAATACAAAATGACGAGGACAATAATAACGATCATTATGCTAGAGATAAATTTGGAAATGCAAAAGCTATTTCATCAGATCAATATTTTGGAAGAAATGATTATAATCCACAACGTTCTGCTGTTAATGAATCAAGATTAGCACAATTTCAAGGTTCTCAAAGCATTTCATCAGACCAATATTTTGGTAGAAAATCATCTGAAAAGTTTACATCTTCATCATCAAATCCTATATCTAAAAAGATTCTTAGAGCTGCTATTAAAGGAGCAACTAAAATACAAAACACCTTGGCTGATATGGAGGTAAATTAAACAACTAATGTTTATTAATTTGAATTTCTAATCCCTTTTGTTTTATGGTATTTCTACTTTAAATTCAGACAAAATAAGTGAAATTTGGATATAATGGAAATTGAGATTTAGATAAAGTGAGGATGAAATTGGAATAAAATGAGAGTGATATTTAAAGATGATGAGAAGGAAATTTAAAAGAGATTAAATTAGTCTTAGTTATTATTCCAAAGAGTTAGCCTAAATGAACTTACCTGTTATAACCTAAACTTTTGAAAAAGAAACTGTATTTGATACGGCAATATTATAAATAAACTTCACATCATTTTCTTCAGAAGTATCGGTATCTATGCCAGAGTTGCAGAGTATATAATACCATAATGTTTTACACACGTACACCACATTTGACATGCAAGATAACCAGAATTAACAAAGAAAAATGACAAATTGCATTACTTAATGATACGAATGTTTGAAAGCACAAGTCATGCTCTATATTTGTTGAGTATTCAAATGATTATTCACTTCGTTTAAAGTGGGAATAATTGCAAGATATTACTGTCTCTTGTGATATTTTTATCTTTTTTCAACCTGTATTGTACTCTTTATATAATAGTATTAGACTGCACTTTCTTGATTTTGATTAATTTGAGCATGAGCCCAATTTATAAAGAATAAATGATTAAATTAAACGACTATCATCTAAAAACAACAATTTATTTGTCTGAATATTGTTCGCAATTTGTACGAATTTGCATTCTCATTTTGTCTAGATTTTATTTTTGCTCTGTCTCAACGTACAACTACAATCGTCCAAATATTTTTCCTAAAATGTCTGAATTTAAAGTGGTAATGCTATAGTAAATTTGTATTAAACCTCCGTAGATTTGCGAAAGCATGGGCATTGAGCGATTTTTTTCGGTGTGGAGTAAAGTAATAATACACACTGGCTGTAGTTCTTTTTCTCTTCTCTTCTTTTTTTTTTCTTTCTCTCTCTCTTTTTATTTTTTTATTTTTTCATTAAACTTTCAATAATTAATAATGCTCCGTTCTTCATTGAGGTAAAATATATATATATATATATATATATAGAAAAAGCCAAACAAATGCATAATTTGATGAATATGAATTAAAATATCGTATAAATTATATAGTAAACAATGCTGTATATCACGACTTATTCCAAAGCCAACTATACGCTGCAGCAGTAATAATAAAACTGTTAGACCCTTTTCAACCCCTGCTCGTTACGTTCCATCAAATAAGAAACCCAACTCATTAGCAACTGCCAAACCATGGAGTGAATTGACAACACCAGAAAAGGGTATGAAATACAGTATATAAAAACAACATTATATTAAATTTATCTATTTAGTGGTTGTTGCTTCAAAAACTACTGTAAATGTAGGTGTCATCTTGACAGGTGTAGTATTAACATCTGCTATTGTGTATTACATTAGTTCAGAATTGTTTGGTTCTCAAAGTTCCACTAGCATATTTTCAGATGCTGTTGATCGAGTTCGTAGCCATGAAGAATTAGTATCTATTCTTGGAGAACCTATTAAAGGACATGGAGAACCAAGTAGAAGTAAAAGAAGACGTAATAGACGTATTACTTCACAAACTGTAGAAGATCAAAATGGCAACCCACATTTGTTTATGCGTTTTTATGTTGAAGGACCTGAAAATCAAGGTACAGTCATGTTGGAAATGATCAAGGTAAATGATAGTATACAGATATAAAATTATGCAATTTCTAATAATATCACTAAAATTAGAACGAAAAGCAAAAATGGGAATATAAGCAATTATACGTTGATGTACCAGGTCAAGGTTTACCTTCTAAAAGAATTTATTTAGAACGAAACATGTAAAATATATAAAGAAGAAAAAAAGGATATTATAATAATGTTGTTTATAAGGGGGAGGGGAGGAGGAGGAGGAGGAGGAGGAGGAGAGAATGTGATGAAAAAATTGAAGTGTGTATATGTTTGGTGTAAATTGTTAGTAGTAGGATTTGGTGTGTGTGTGAGTGTGTGTGTTGAGTTATTATTACTATATTTTTATTTTATTTTAATTATTTGTTGAAAGAGAAACCCTTCTTCTTTGCTGTCTTTTCTGGAGTCATAGGTCTTCCTGATTCCAAACGACGTTTCTTTTCTTCTAAATCTGCCCTTTGTTTATCAAGTGCATCTTTCATTTCTTTATGACGAGCATACAATTCCTCTTCAGATTGCTTCAATTTAGCTTCCTTTTCTTGAACCTTTGCTTGGAAGACACTTCTCATTTCTGCTTCCATCTTGGCTAACTTTTGTTCATGAGCAAGACGTTCTTCTTCCATCTTTTGAACAGGGCTAATAAATAGATATAATGCATAAATATTTGTTTGTACTTGCTTTTAAGGAGTAGAAAAAAAAAAAAAAAAAAAAAAAACTTACTTGACTTCCTTGAATACAGAAGGATCTTGTTGAATACCCATAGCTGTCAATTTCTCAGTACGATAGTTTTCATAAAGAACATCATTGGTAAATTCTTTGAGTTCTTCCATATGAGTACTGTATTTATACAAGAGTTAATTAAATTTATAATATTTTGATTTGATTAAAACTTACCGGATCAACATTTGACGAAGTTTAACAAAATCACAATGTTCTTCATTGTCAACTTCAATAACACCCCAAGGATATTTACGACCACGTACACGACGACCACCTTCAATTTCAAATTCTTTGTCAGAACCTACAACAGCAAATGGAATTTTGGACATAATTTCACGATTTTCAGCAATTGTTTCTTGATCATCATATTCATAAACAGGAGCTTGATAAATTTGAATCTTGTGATAAGCAATATCAGCTAAAATACGTTCTTTGAATGAAGCAACTTCTTCTTCTGTTAAAGTATCAGCTTTGGCAATAACAGGAATCAAATTAACACGAGTGTGAAGACGACGCATGAATTCAATATCAAGTGGTTTTAAAGCATGACCAGTAGGAGCAATAAAGTAAAGACAAGCATGAATACGATTATCAACCATACGACGACGATTGACACGATTCTCTTGTTCAAGATAAGCATCACAGCGAGCTTCAATGTTGTCTAAAATAGGTTTCCAACTAGAGGGAAAAAAAAATTGGTACAACCATAATTAATAAAAACGTGTTGTATTACCTTTCTTCGTTATTAACAAAATCACCAAAACCAGGTGTATCTACAACAGTTAATCTCAATTTGACACCATTTTCTTCAATATCAGATGTGATAGATTGAACTTCAACAGTTTGTGCAGTTTCATGGGACAATTCAACGGTTTCCTTGGGAGGATAAAGTTGAGTATTGAACAAGGTATTAACCAAAGTTGATTTACCAAGACCAGATTCACCTGAAGGCAAAATGTTTGTTTAGAACCCAGTTTAATATTGTGATGATGCCCTCACCTCCACCTCCACCTCCCCTTCTCATTTCCCCTTCTCTCTCTCTCTCTATCTATCTATCTCTAAAGTGCGCCCTTATAAGTTTTTTGATACAACTCCTGCAATATGTGTGATTTATATATAATTTTTCTGTATGAAACCCCTTGAATTACACACAAACATACATTTCCACCCCCCCTATAAATAACTTACCAACTACCATTGTAGTGAATTGGAAACCTTTCTTTACAGATTTACGATGAACTTGGTTGGGAAGGTTTGCAAAACCAACATAACCTTGTAACTTTTTACGTAAAACAGTAATCTATTAAATGATATTTAGTATATATATATATATATATTGACAACATTTTATTTCAAGAAATCATACACCAGATGGACTATTGTTTTGGTCTAATATTCATGTTAATTATCAAATAAGAAAAAGAAATATTTAATTAACAACTTACCAGACATTTTTTATATAAAATAGTATAGAAAGAAAGAGAGAGAGAAAAAAGAAAATGTAAAAATAAATTGAGATTGAGAAAGTAAGAAAGAGAAAAAGAAAGAAAGCGAGCAAAAAAGGAGGGTGGATGTATAGAAATCAAGGGCAATAAACACACATACACACATACACACACAGGCAAAAAAAAAAAAAAAAAAAAAATTAGCAGGCAGACAGCAACTACAGGAGCACAAAAAATTAAGGGACCTATTTTTTAGGAGCTTTTGTTACAGATGTTTGGTTGCAACAAGAAACAAACCACTATAAAGATTTCTATTAAGGGTGGAGTTTTTAATATTTTTGTGTATTTGGTGCTACGATTGTGTACCAATTTGACACGAGTCCCTTTATTCAAAAAGAGATGGTAACTTGAAGATCAATGGCCTATAATTAATTTTGCATACTCTCAGCCAAAAAGCGAAAAAAAAAATTAACGTGTTTTGTTTTGATATACATCATTTTTTACGATAAAACAATATAATGAAAATTTGAAACGTATGGTTTCAATTGAGGATTTTTAACAATATTCATCATAATTCTCAAATTATTTCATAACAGTTGCATTAAGAATTAAAATGATGTTTACTTTTTATGTGCTTTTAGATCATGGTGAATATGCCAATATAAATTAGTGCACCTGAAAAAAAAAATCGTTGATTTGGTATTAAACTCGGAGAATCATTTTTCAAGCATAAAAAAAAAACATTGATATCCCTTTGAGGAATCCACTAGCACTCTCAATCTACTTCATTTTTCGAAAAAAAAAAATATCAGCATTCATATCATATGTCGTTAGCTGTACTAATGCAAATTCTATGTGTATAAACCGGTTTATGAATATTAAATAGTAATTTAACCACTTTTCAACAACCAAAAAGTCATAAAATCGATTTGCTGTATACCATTTATGCTGAACTACGCATTACTGTTTGTTTCAAATGTAGCGGTTTGCTATTATGATATCTTGTATAAAATTTAACCAATTATATATAGCCCTCAATCATTAAATATATCTTCGAATAACGCACTTTCCTCTTTGAATGATATTGTTATAGAATTTTTCTAATATCAAAGACTGTGCCTTCATTTAAATCACTGTCCCATATCCATAAAAAAAAAATAATAATTAAGTATACAACATAATATGTTTATTCTAATCGCTATCGCTGTCAGTATCTCCTTCTGATCCTTGCACTTTACTTGACCATTTCTTGGTCTTTTTTGAATTTCTCTCCTTAATAACCTGCAAAAAGAAAAAAAAAATTGTAAATAAAAAGCACAATCCATCAACACAAAAAAAAAAAAAAAAAAAAAAAATCAAAAGCTTACCTCATTATGAATCTTCTTTTCTAATTTACTAGACCTTAAAGCTCTCTTCATGATTTGGACATTACGCTTCATTCTTTCCTCAACAGACAAAGCTTCAGCATTCATCTTGTCTATTGTCAAATTTAGTTTATAATCGAATCAACAAATTAATACAAAAAAAAAAAAAAAAAACTTAATTATTTACCTATTGGATTCTCTCGTTTCTCAATTTGCTCCTGTAATAAACGAGTCTTTTGATGTCTACCATAACGAATTTCATGTTTAATCTTTTTAATGCCTTTATTTGTTTTGGGCAACTTGATTTTTTGGTTTTTCTTTGTGGTGGTTGGGGTATCAGTTTTTTTACTCGGTGAAGCAGTTAATAATTCCAAGGATTGTCTGGCTAAACGAGAAGACATAATGTGTATATAATAAGGTTGTCAAGGAAAGTATAATTTGCTAACAAAACTTTTTTTTTTTTAAATAGCTCACCATCTGGAAAAAATTTCAAGAGGCTTAGATATTGATTACAATTTATGCCGCTTTATATTTGCAAAAAACATGTCGTAAATTACACAAACGGTATATCTTTTTATGCAAATCACTTGTTGATAAAATCTATATTAAAAGCATAATAATACTGTGCTATTGTGGGCATCTGATTAACTAGTTAAGCTTATCCTGAATGAAATATTTAACCATTTTATTTACAATATCTACACTTTAAATTCAGACAGAGTAAGTAAAATTTGGGATGCAGTGAGGATAAAATTTGTATGTTGCGAAAATTAAATTTAGATAAAGTGAGAAAGGAAATTTGAAAAAATATGAAATTAGTCTTCAGTTTAATAATAATAGTATTTATAACATACCTGTAATGATCTAAACCTCCCTATGGTTACCAAAATTCGGTGGTTAAAGTTAAGAAGATGATGATCCAGAAATATACATTGCTTTTATTGAATCTATATATCCATCTCAAATCAAATGCATTTTGGTGTAAATTAGGACTCTCATTCAACACATATATTAATTCTATTTTATCTAAATTTCATTTTTACTTTGTCTAAATTCTATGTCTGTTTCGTCCAAAGATATAATCTTTTCGTCTGAATTTGAAGTGAATAAACTATATTCGCTGTATTCTGAGTTTCTATTTTTTAAGCAGTGGATTTTTTGTTTTTTCTTTATAAATCAGTTATAAATCATTTGAAACAGTAAATCAATGAAAAAAAAATTTTAAAGTGTATACCACACTTATCTTATTGCATTTAGCTAATTATATTTTATATAGTTGCTCTTAAATTATACGAAAAATCTGTTTAATAAAGTCATGTTTTTGACTAAGAGTGGATTTTCTCTTATCGGAACTTAAAATACCATTTACAATTATTTTCATTTGATTTGTTTGATTTGACCATTTCGGGACATCCATCGTTACTAATTGGCAAATATCGCGACAATTGCCTATTACAATGCCTAGGGGCGTTCTAAGTTGCTAGACTAATATGAATGCGCTAATTTTAGTTAAGTTATTTTAAAATTGATTGCGTACATTCTCTAGAAGCTATATCTAAAAAACTGTATTTCAGAAAAAGTAAAAAAAAGTGGGTATAGTCAATAGATAAAACAAAGACAAACACTTTTATATTATTGGGTGAATTAATACAATCATTTTTTACTAATATAATAATATCCTTAAGCGTTTTTTTGGCATAGGAAAAATCTATATTTCCGATTTCGAGATAAAATCATGAGGTATGATAAGCAAAAAAATTGAAATTTGAAGTTTGAAAAAAAAGTTCTTCAAATTCAAATATTTTGCATTATTATGTTAGTGCTGAATGTATGTAATGAATTTAGCTTATTTAGAACATCGAAAATTGCTGTGATCCGCTTAAATCCTGGTCTAAAATTACTGAATTTTTGGTGTAGATTGCATGTTGAATGCATATAACTGCTTGTAATTAACGATTGATCGGTTAAAAACAATACAGTAGCAGCGATTTTGTCATTGTTATTTAGTGTTTAACCTTAACTGCTATATAAGTAAATTTTCTTTGGATTTTGAATTATGTCGATGTAAAATATAAATACATTACAAGAGCAATAATTCGTCCATCTCATCGCGATCCAATAATAACATCATGTTCATTGTTGGCTTTTTGGAGAGCCTAGTGAAATATATACGGTATTTTCATGCTTATCATCCAATAAATCAACTCTAAAATGTATAAAGTTCATAAACAGTAAGTGAGACATCATCATTCACATAAGTGTAAATTGTTGGGATTTTGACTGTACCTTGCCCTTCTTTGTTCTGTTTTTCCATCTGACGTATCAAATACCTTAAATTAGACAACTTTCTCGGGTGCTCTTCCGAAATGAATTATATCAAGTCAACAGCGTTATTGTTATAACAAGATAACTTGAATGCTATAGTCATTGAGTAATACAATACCAACTATTGGTACTCTTTAGTGTAACTAACGAAACTGATAACTACTAATATGTAATGTTTGATAAAAAAAAAAAAAAAAAGAAAAAAACAGATGATTTCACATCGGCTCTCTTTTCCGAGCTACTAAGTTTTTCTATTGGAAACGATTTTGCAAGATTTGAGCGACTTTTCTTTTCTTCTTTTTTCAGAAATACCCCGGATGTAGTTGGTAAACTTGTATTTTGTGCATATTTTTATACGCCTCAAAAGGTCGCTAATTATTTTGCTACTGTAATCTAGTGTAGCTTGTGTAGCTTGTATAACTTGTGTAGCTTGTGGCACACTATTTTAATTGGGAATCAGTAAGCTTTTACAAATTGTGCTATGGCCAAGCCTTTTTGATCAATTTTTGGCGAAATCTCAAGCACATATAAAAAGCTAAAAGAAAAAAAAAAAGAAAAAAATATGGGGTTAGACTTTTTTATACTGTATTGAATTATTCAAGAATGGCCTCTCGCATAGCAAGAAATATTGTCAAAAGTGTACGCTCCAGAGCTCAAATGGACGGTGATGGCGCTAAAGGTTTTTTGGTATTACGTGTTTAGAACTTTACAAATAACTAAACAATGTTACAATTATAGTTTACCGTAGTATTGGTACCGCTGCTCTTCGTAATTTAGATCCATTTTTAATGCTGGACGAGTTTGATGTTCATGCCCCTGGTGGATTTCCAGATCATCCTCATAGAGGATTTGAAACTGTAACATACATGTTGGAAGGTGAGTTTTTACACGAAGATTTCAAGGGCCATAAAGGGCGCATTGGACCTGGTGATCTTCAATGGATGTCTGCAGCTCGTGGCATTGTTCATACTGAGATTCCCGCAACCAAAGAACGAGCTCATGGTTTACAACTTTGGGTTAATTTGTCAAGTAAAGATAAATTAGCAGAACCTAATTATCAAGAGCTTCCAAAAGAAAGAGTATCTCATGTTTCACCAGAGCCTGGAGTAGACATTAAGGTCATTGCTGGTACATCTAATGGAACCAATAGCCCGGTAATTACTCGCACACCAACCATGTTTATCGATGTAAAGATGAAAAAGGGTAAATACATGGAACAAGAGATACCAGCAAATTATACTGGGTTTATCTACACAATTGAAGGTTCTGCTAAATTTGGAGGCACAGAACATTTATCAGAAGCACATCATACATTAGTATTAGAAAATAATCAAGGTGAGTTTATTCCAGTTGAATCTGTTTCTGATGATACACATTTTATTATAATTGCTGGTGAGCCAATCAATGAACCTATTGTACAACATGGTCCGTTCGTTATGAATACTCAACAAGAAATCATTCAAGCTGTTTCTGATTATCAACAGGGTCGCAATGGATTTGAAGGCGCTCCTGGCTGGACTTCATCTATTCAAAACAAATGGAATGATTGAATTTATTCTTAATTTCTTTTTTTTTTTTTCAAATCTAGAAACGGTATTCTAAAAAATGGATTTAGAAAATTAGAAAATCCTAATAGTGTTTTTTTTTTTTTTGGGAAATTTTAGTATAAATTAGCTTCAAATTTCCTAAAAAAAAAAAATGATGCTTTTTGGTTCCTTATTTCTTGAATTTTATCATTTTAATTTTTCTTTAATTTTTTTGATTAAATAAATAATTGGGTTTCATTAATATTTAACTATTATTCATCATAATGGTTATGGCATCAAAAAGACAGAACCCGCAAAAGAGGTGGGTTGAGTTGTAACATTTTTTTTACCGAAAATACCTAATTTTTGTTCAGTTATAATGATTATGATAGATATTTGAAAAGAAGAAAAGCGAGTTCAAGCAAGGGACGTATTATAAAAGAAAGTGATTTTGAAGATGAAGATGAAAATGAAATAGAGGTAAGTATACAAACATATTATTTGTAATAAATGGTTTTTAAACAAATTCATAGGAATCAATGAGCGATCAAGACAATGACTCAAATCAATTGATTCGACAAAAACTTGATACAGCCTTGGATAAAATACAATCAATGGCTTATGAAATAACTTATCTTGTATCTCAAGTTGGAGACCTGAAATCTGAAATACAAGCTATAAAATCATCAATTAACAATAAATCTTCCACAGATGATTTCAGTAGCAATATTACTTCAAATGAAGGTAGTACAATTGATAGTCCACAAAATGCTCAAATTTCAAAAAAAGGTCTGGTTAGTGCAGATGAAAATATTACGAAAGGGCCTTTTCCAAAGTTCAAACCTTCTGATAGAGTTGTGCCGAGGCCCTCAACAAAAGAACTTGCGAATTCAGTTGGAAAAAAATCACATAGCTTACAATTTACATGCAATCTTTACATTGATTTGATTACAAAAGTATTAGGACCATCATTAAAAACCAACTTAGATTACAAGGCTATGGTAAAAGAAGCCATTTTGGTTACCAAGGCGGTGTTGTCTCATATAAAAGAAAATAACAATATCGATCCTGATTTACGTTGGAGTCGATTGGATCCCACAATTAAATTAGAAGCTTATAGAGAACTTGAATCAGCTATCGAACATTTACTACCATTGAAAGTTTGCTCTGAATTTTGGGGAGCTCATGTATTGATCAGTAACTTTTGGCTTAAACGAAAAAAGAAGAGCAATACCACACAAAACAATAGCAACAATAAAGAACGCAAGAAAATTACAAATATCGAAAACAAAAATAATTCTTCACCAACATTACCCATTTCATCTACCACCATCCATGACTCCTCCTTCTCCCCCTCCAAAGAAGAGATTAAAGGACAAAAGCTAAAAGCATTTAGTATTCCATTTTTGACACATCAACAATAAATCGTTTTATTTCTGTTTTTTCAATTGTTTAATACGATATTTTTCTTTCTTCACTTGATCTGTATCCGCTTGAGGCCTATCTTTCAATGGTTTATAGTGATTGGTTCTGATAGATTTACCAGCACCTAGCAAAATGGTCGATTGTTCATATTCAGGATAGGTTTGAAACATTGGAATTGTTTCAATTTGATCAAGACAAGTTTTATATAGCAAACTTTTGATAACATGCTCCGACCTATATTCATTGAAATGTCTCCATGTTCTTATAGGTGTGGGTATTTTGATATTTTTTTGCTCATTTTCGTTTGCATAAATCCAATTTATATTATCAAATTCACAATCGTATAATAAAAGTGGTAAATCATTAGCCATTGGATATTCAGGTCTGGCAGGAAACGTTTCAATATTCAATAATTCTCTAACAATCTCTGGTTTTTCCAATTTTTGTCCTACTAAGAACAAAATAGCCATAATGCATCTTACCTGATGCCATAGAAATGCTGTTCCTTTCAATTCAACTTGATAGAAATCTTCAGTTACAGGGTTAATTTCCAATGACACTACTGTACGCTCGTAATTGGTTATGTTTTTGGATGGATCCAACCGACAAAAATTTCGAAAATCATGTGAACCCATCATATAACTGCCGGCCTTTCGCATTAATTCTAAATCTAAGGCTCCTTTTTGGAAAAAGTACCTATATGTGCGCGACTTGCAATCAAATCTTGCATTAAATGATTGATCTACAGGCGCCCAAGCTAAAATACGTATATCGTCCGGTAATAATCGATTTAGGATTTCAATATAAGGTAATGTTACTGCAGAGGAAACTTTGCTTTGTTTGCTGTTACTATTCCGAACATCTAATGCAATAACTTGTCCTAACCCACTCACGCCTTTGTCAGTTCTGCCGCATCTAGTGAAATTGCATTGATCTGGATGTGTGATTAATTTACATGATTCTAGCGCTTTAAATATTTGTCCTTCTACTGTAGGTGTATTTATTTCATCTCCTTGTGATGCAAATCCAGAATAATTCCAACCTAAATATGCTACTTTAAGCGCAATTCTATGTTGACTGTATTGTGTCATATCAAACGGTCTATTTTTATCATTTTTTATATGATATTTGTTGATAGATAATTGATCCTCAAGAGTTTTGATTTTTGCTATTAATTGTGGTCGAGTTAATTTGTCATAATTTGAAGGGAGAAAGTGGGTTACATTGGAATTAATGCGAAATAAATTTCTTAACCATTGGCTCATGGTGAAATATGTTCAGTAAAGTTTTACAAGGGGAGAGGGAGAGGGAGAGGGAGAGGGAAAGGGGGAGGGGGTTGGGGGGGGTGTGTACAAGTTTCTCTAAGAAAAAAAAAAAGGGTGGTAACCCAAAAAATGACACTCATTTGGAAGTCCATTGATTTCTTTCTCATTTTACATAAGCTTTTGAATATTGAAAATTAGTGAAGTACATAAAGGAATACACTATGGTACCTAAAATAGGTATAAAAATAATTTTCCATTGGAAAAAATGTGCCCTGTATGATTTTGTAGGATACTTTTTCACCAAGATATCCGATTTTAAGCCACTTGTTGTATGATAATACATGACGAAAATCATTCATCGATGCTTTGCAGATTTGTGCGTCTTTCAATATGATATATCTTTCATTTACATGCTTCTATATTGTCTAAAAGTATTCTAAAAAAGGGATATATTAACATTGTTTGAATGAGGGTGATACTGATTACTATGAGTGAAACATTCAAGTTGAGGCTATTCATATTTTAAACCTGTATTGTATGGCGTATAATATAGCAAATAACAGGATTAGCAATGCATTATCTGGATACATGTGTTTTATGAATTTCCTGCAGATTTTCTTTTTTTTTTTTCTCCATTATATTGGAGCAAAGTGAAGTAATCTTTATATTCCACAAATGTATTTGTATTTGCAAATAAATTCTGAAGAATAGAATTTTTTGGCTCCTTATTAAATGCATATGTGTTGCAAATCATAATAGTACGATCAAGCACAGAGCCATCAATACATAGACTAATGAACAATATTTGGGATCCATGCTATCCTTGAATTCTACATATCGCGCATGTGTCTACATGGACATTATTTTGTGTAAGGTTAGTATATAATAGACACATGTGCTATACATTTGAAATTTGAGTATAAAAAGAAACCTATTCGCCTTAACAAAATGAAAATTATAAATCAACACATCTCATATTCTTTATCATGCAACTTAAATTCCTTTCTCTTAGTTTTCTTGTTGTCGTTGTAGCATCAGTTACCGCTAGCCATGTTGCAATACGTTCTACTGACATAAAATCTTCAAATGCTGTCTCTAATATTCCCGATGCGACCAAGAACATAGTTTTTAATAATGATCACGCTCCTCATTCTTTGTTTAAGCGTAGCTTAGCTTCTCGTAAAAAGGTTGCTGATGCTATTCTCCGTCGCGCCCCTGCTCGTCACAGTGAAAATGAACCTGATGAAAGTGAACCTGATGAAAATGAAGCTGATGAGAAAGAAGCCGATGAAAATGAAGCTGATGAGAAAGAGGCAGATGAAAATGAAAATGAAGCTGATGAAAAAGAGGCAGATGAAAGCGAAAATGAACCTGATGAAAAAGAGGCCGATGAAAGTGAGGTTAATAAAAAAAGTTCCAGTAAAGCCGTACGCCGCTAGAGCTTGTATTATTATTAGAAATGTGAAATAATGGTTGTTCAGGTAACCGTTATCTTCATTTAGAAAACCATCTAAAATATAATCAAGTATCGATAAAATAAATCATTCGAATAATTCCTTTAATACACATATACATACTCTTAGTGCTTCCTCTTCGAGATAAATTATTTATGAAATTCGCTTAAAAACATATAAAAAATAATGATATATTGTATACAAGCAGTTTCATGATATGTCTTGAAGACTAAAAAACCAAAAGTGCTTTGGATTTATTTTCATGTACAGCTATAATCACAAAATGTACATATACACTATACAGTAGACTGTTCATAAATTTTATGTTACTTTGATTAGCTCTAGATACTATATACCAGCATTCATTTTTCTACACTCAAAAATTGCCTTTATCCCATCACATAATGTCAAAAATTCAATAATCCGGTTTTTCAGTTTTGAATCAATAATAGCTATATCAATTTGATAGTTTCTAGAGACCAAAATACCAAATTAACTGCTATCACATGCTCTTTCACTAATGGAATTTGCACTAATCTAAAAGTCGCTTAAAGTTTTTAGGTATTCATAATATTTAGATATTAAAACTAAAAAACGACAGGTTGTTTTAACTATTCAAATGAATATCGTAAAAATTTTTTTGCTTCATACATATCTTTTATATTATGATCTATAAAGAAGATGCAGACAAAATGAAATTGATGGGTAAGCTGATGTCAACTAAGTAAAACATTTGAACAAACCGGATAACGTAGCATCCGCTTCCGAAACTCGTTATGCATTAAATAATGTTATCGTTAATGGCGTTGGTATCGCAAAACAAATAATAGGTAAAACTGGTTTATGGTAAATTGGGATTTACCAGTCAAATAGTATAATTGCAAATCTATAATCTATTTCTTCATTGCCCTAGTAAGTTGTTTAAATGTACTGTTATTTTACTAAATACTATTTTACTGGGTAATTCTATTACTGTTTACAATGAAATTAAGTGCACGAATACATTTATCACAATATAATAAGTGTGTTTACTAATTATTAATATTTTGTCATACAATACATGCCAACTCAAAATATAGTTCTTAAAAGTCATTTATACGAGAACCCCTTTATATATTTGGACTTATTTTTTGAAATGTATCTATACTGGATCTTTAAAGGAAGCATTGGTCCTTTTTTTTTTTTTTTTGATAGGACTTAACAATAAGGCATGTAATGACAAGTAAATATTCTCTATAAGAAAGACCATAAGACCATAATCTAGCATTTGACTTATATATAAGTTTTCTAAAACATAAATGCAGTTTATTCAAGTGGTTTTATGAAAAAAGTGTTCAAAAAGCTTTTTTTTTTTCTAATACTATAGATTGTAAAAAATGGTCCAGTGCGTTTACAGGCTCAAGAAACTCTTTAGATGTGTCGCAATTAGAGCCTCTAGATTTCTAATTTTATACTGTATTTTGCTTTAAAGAATCCATTTTCCACGCTTTACTACGGTTGTTTGCCCTTTTTTATTTGTTTAGTTAACCAAAACCTCAAAATTACCTTATTTTCAAATTAAAGTAAACTTACTTTTTTCTATTAGTGTTTTTTACGGCAGTAACTCTAATTGCCACACAAAAATCTTTTAGAAATAACACTTACATTTTCCTTTCTCACCCTTTAAGTAATAACTCCAATGCATGTCAACAGATAAATAAATCCGTGGTTTAATCACAAATTTTTTGAGTATTAATTAGTTTTATTATAATAAAATACAAAAATAATAATAATATATGTAGCATATAAACATCTCATCTCTTTAAATCGGTTTAATTTATCTTCTACCTTTACGCTTCCAATACACAATTGCACCAAAGCAAAAGACATTGAAGATAAAGAAAGCAATAATAATACCTAGATTTCTCCATTTGTTTCCAGCACTCCATCCAAATGTAGTTGTATAATATTCTTCGCCACTGTTAAATGAGCAATAACCACATAATTCAGGTTGCACAGCTTGAGGATTATCAATGTAACCAGTAGCACCATAGGCGAAGAAGTTGCTTGTGTAGTTCTCACATGTTTGTCCAGGAGGAGGAAGAAATTTAAGTAAATCCCTATCTGAGCAATGTACATCAATATGTGAGAGTTCATTGGTAGCTAGACCTTCAATAAAATAATGGAATGGATTCAGCCAGTACATCCAACTGCTCCAAAAGTGAGGCATGGCTTTTTGAGGTTGCAAAAACCCAGCAAACAAAATCAACATGGAGATAACAAGTGGATTAACTACAGCAGCTAGAGTAGGGTTTTCGGCGACAGATGCAATAACGAATCCCAAAGTAACAGCCCAGAAAACGAAAAAGATTAATACTAGGTAAAAGTAGCCTACTGCTTCAGATGTGTTTGTTAAACCTGCTGTCCAGTAAAAACCAAAAGTAAAGAAGGCAGCCAAGAATAGAATATAAGGAATTTCAACAAGAATAACTGATATAGTAAATGGAATCCAGCCATAGAAACGAGATGCATATTCACGACGGAAATAGAGACGTTCAGTCATAAATTTAGGTTGAGCCAAGATAATCAAGATGTTGGCCATCAAAAAGGATGAGAAAAGAGCAAAAAGACGACTTTGCAAATCAGAAACCGAATTGGATAACTTCCAATAAGTAAAACCAGTTAACAAAGAAGTAAACATGATGGTAGTAAAACGACCAATGTTATAATCGGGCGATCTCCAGTAAGCCAAAGCCATACGTTTATGAACTAATAAAAATTGTGTCCATATAGGTGTAGCATAGGTAAGTGCATGCCTTTGAGGATTCTGATCTGCATTTTGATGTACGGTTTCCAATTCTTGCTCTAACTGTTTGGCTTCTTCAGAATGCTCCCAAACCTCGGCCCAATCTTGTTTAACTTTACCAGCAGTTCCAGCTCCAACGACTTCCAAAATATATTCGGCAGGATTAGCTGCAGGTGAACAAACAGGACCTCCATTCTTTTCAAAATAGTTGATCATTGTACGAGCATCCTCACCAATTTCACCATGATAAGCAGTACGACCACCACGAACTAATAGCAAAAGATGATCAAAATGGTCAAATAAAATGGCAGAAGGTTGATGGATGGTACAAAGAACTGGCCAACCAGCATCAGCAAGTTTACGAATGAAACGAATAATATTAAAAGAACTTTGAGCATCAAGACCAGAGGTAGGTTCATCCAAGAATAGCAATTGAGGTTTGCCAACAAGTTCCATACCAATAGTTAATCGCTTACGTTCTTCTACAGAAATACCAAAGCCATGATCAACTTCTCCTACTTGGGCATCAGCAATGTCTTCCATTTCAAGTAAATGAATAATCTGTTCGACATAACTATCTTTCTCAGATTGAGGGGTTTCGTAGGGTTGACGAAGATTAGCAGAGAATTGGAGAGCCTCACGAACAGTAACAGCTGGTTGATGGATATCCATCTGTTCACAATAGCCTGTAATTCGTTCAAAATCATTGATCAATGCTTCACCATTGAGATAAAGACGGCCATCAACTTTACCGAGTGTCTTTCTACGAGCTAATACATCGAGTAATGTAGTTTTGCCAGCACCAGATGAGCCCATTAAAGCAGTTAAATGCCCAGGACGTACAACACCAGAGATAGAATTTAGTAATTGAAGTTCACCACCTTTAATTGGAACAGAGTAGTTTACATTTTGCCAAGAAAAAGTTGTTCCTGAAGATATAGCTTCCATTGTTTCAATTTTGTTTGCTTGTTTACGACGCTGCACTGCAATTTCTTCTTCTGAACGTGCTTTTGGAGCCTTTCCGGGAAGGTATAACTTTGTAAGTGAGCCAATCTTGTTTACAGCACCAAATTCCATTGCCAAAGCTGTCAATAATGTAAATACCAAAAAGAATCCAACGACAGCAACAAAATCAGGAGCCCACAAATGTTTAGTATCCCACTGAAGTTTCGTAATCAAATAATCATCACCAAGCACAAAACTTTGTCCAGCATGGCCACCTGTCATTGTGCAGACTTTGTAATCCCAAACATCGTAACCCGGACCATAGGGCACAGAGTTACCAGCGCCTTCACATGAATATTCTTGGCCTTTCATTTCATTAATCAGAAGGGTCTTGTAACCATAAGCAATTGGACTAATCCAGTAAATCCAGTAAAGCCAAGGATGCATCTCGGGATAAGGAATAACATATCCACAGTATGTAATGGTAGAAATAAAGATAACACCAGCAAATTGAGTAGCAAAAAAGAAACTAGATGTAATGGCGCCAAACATTCGGAAAAAGCCATTCATGCACATATTTACAAAGAATAATGTAATAAAAAAAGTAAAGAATCTACCAGCGGTTAAATTAAGGTCCATTAGAAAGTAAACACAAATTTCAAACAAGAGAACTAAATAAAAACAAATAAATAAGTAATGGATTTCACCATGTATTTATAAATAACAAACAAACCTTGAACTAGAGCATAAGGAACATCCATTACTACTTGAGCAACATAGAATGCAGAAGGTCGATAAAGTGCATATTGTTTATGCTTTTCTAATATAGGTCTTCCCATCAAAAAGTTAACCAATTCAGTTTGTGAGACCAAGGCATTAAATAATACAGAGAAGAAAATTGCACCTCCTCGAGAAAATGCACCTGAACCATCGTTGGGAATATTGTAAAAGCAAGAAGCTGTAATCAGTGATTGAATTAAAATAGTACCATATCGAGAAATTAATGCTGGCTTATCTTTGATCAAAAGGTGAAATTGTCTAATGGTTAATGCTTTAACTTGTTGATAAAATGAAGCAATAAATGGAGATCCATTAGGTGCACGCTTTTGATGTTCTTGATTCATGGCCTCTTTAAAGGTTTCTGATGGACGCTCTTTCTCAATTAGTTCTTCATAAGCTTGTAATTCTTGCATCATAGCTTGATAGATAGATGAAGCATAAAATGCAGATTGAAATTGCTCAGCAGATTCTGGAGCACTATCTTCAAATCCTTCTCTAATTTCGCGCTCTAATGGGTTGCATATACCAGTTAAAAAATCAGGGGTTGATTTACGAGGAGGGCAGTAAAACCCAAGGTCTTCAAAGTATTTCTTGGCTGATGCAACAGGACCAAAATATAAGCAATAACCATCATCTAAAAGTATCACCTTGTCAAATAAATTGTATATATTGTTTGATGCTTGATATAATGTAGCAACTGTTGTCTTTTTAAAAACATCTGTCATAATACGAAGTGATCTAACATAATCTAAAGCTGATGCAGCATCCAAACCTCGAGTAGAACAATCCCAACAATTGATGGTACTTTCGGTTGTCATTTGTTCAGCAATTGATAATCGTTTTCTTTCACCACCAGATAAGCCACGAACAAAAGGATTTCCTACCATAGTTTGCATTTGCTTTGTAAGGCCTAACATATTTCCAAGTAAATACAAAATCTTGTTGATAAACTCTTTCTTTGATTCGTTGGGCAAACGAGTTCCAGGTGTTTTAGTTCGTAGTGCAAACTGTAATGTTTGCTTTGTAGTTAATGTTGGATAATGTTGGTCTTCTTCTGAATTATAACAAGTTTGACCATGGAATTTCTTTGCAAAACTAATATGATCAAAACCTCCATAACTCACTGTTCCTTTAACATCAGTAAATGAGCTGCGCATATTTGAAATAATCTTTAATAAAGTAGTACAACCAGCTCCTGGACGGCCAAGTAATAATAGCATTTCACCATCTTTACAGAATCCAGACAAATCTTTCAATATCACTTTTTTTGTTTGTTTGGCACCTAAACCAAATCGCCTCCAGATTTGAATATTCTTAATTAAACCACTAATAACAGTAGGTACAGTGTGTGCTTCAGCCCCTAAACCCTGATATTACAAATATGGTAACGTTAGTTGTACAATTCGCGAACAATACCCGTATGTTTTTTGTGCTACCTCAACAGTTAAATTTTTCCAAATGACACCTAAATGCTTTAATTCGTGGCCTGCCTCCTTACGATCATTAGACATGCCATGTAAAAAGTTACTCAGATTAAAATCGTTTTCATTAGCATCACCTTCTTCTAATTTTTCAGGTACAATGCCAGATGAACGACGACTAATGTGTGATAATTCCTTTTGTAAATCATGAAACTCATCAATTGCAGCTAAAATAGGTTAGTAAACAGTAATGCATGTGCACTTTGATGGTTTGATCAAATTGATAATAAAAAAAGAAAGTTTCTTACCTGCAACATTTATACCATCTCTTTCTATTTCACCAAATTCACCATTTCCAACAAATATCTCGCCACCACTACCATGATGTCCAGTATCAATGATTGTACCTTCTTCTTGAGATTCTGATATAGAAGATGCTTTAACAACTTCTTTTTGATCTTTTAGAGTATTAGAAAGTTGAAGTTTTTGGTTTGACATGTATGAAAGAAAAAAAAAAAAAAAAAAAAAAAAAAAGAAGATTTATTGTATACAAAAGAAATAGAAGGGAAGAAAACTATTTAAACAAACATTGTATTTATAACTTTTGATTATGGAACGGGATATAATCAATACCGATTTCTATTTGCATTTTCAAATTTTGTATTTCTTGATCTGTTCAAACATGATTACAAAGTTATATTCGGCAGAAATTTTTCCGAGCTACCATGATGAAAATAGAAATAAATTTGCTGAGAGAAGCCATGTAAAAGCATTGTTACACATTACGAGGTAGGTATAGCGTAATTCCCATCAATAAATTGTATAATTTCCCCAAAAAAAAAAAAAGATTGCTAGTTTTTACATTTAGATCGACTGCTCTATTTTATACAGAAAAAGGTAGAAGCGTATGTAGTATATATTTATATGATTAGAAATTACAAAATTAAAAGTCAATTGAAGATACAGAAAAATAATGTGTAAATATATTATATGGCCATGAAAGCATATGAAGAGACGAATCTATGGTATGTTTGGCACACAAAAATAACAAAATTATATTAGAGCTATCGTTATCACGGCTCAAGCAGTTTGTTGATCCCGGTCGATTAATAATCCATTTCGCCATTGTGAAACATCATGAGCCATTTGACATAAATAGTGTTGCTGTAGTTTTTAACTTGATACTGTTTTCCTGCTAACAGTTGATGCATATTTTTTTATATACGCATCTAATATAACCGAATCTATTATATTAGAGGAATCAAATATCATTTGATGTTGATTATAAAATATTTTAGTAAACTAAATAGGCGTAAAAACTTGTCAAAGAGATTGGATCTAGTTTCTTTGAAATTTTTTGTAATGAAGTGGTGTCTTTAATAGATCATCCAAGCTTAATCATGTATATCAATAACTGTGACAATATAATAGCACTTATCACGGATAAATTTTCTTTTTATAGTACCATTGTGTTCAAACGAGTTGCAGTTTAGATAGCTTATTTGTGGACACACAAACCTTGGCATATCAGTGATTCGCTATTTATACAGAAACCTTGTATATGAATATTTTTTAATTAGTTTTTGGTCTCATATTTGGCTTTTATACTCTTGCATACACACAAGATAGAATTTAGTTGATTAAAATACATAAATTTAATTCCTGTTAGATTTAATTTTTGTTAGATCCAAATATTTTATTTATCACGTTATTAGAGCAATTCTCAGATCAGGTATTTCTTGAAATTGTTTGCGTATATTTGTCACCAGGAGATTTCGCAGTTACTTTTCCGCAGTTACTTCTCCGCAGTTTTAAGTAGCAAGGTTGTTTGGATAAAACATTGAGACATACATTACCACTATACGTGTAATCTTTACACATCCTGTATGATAAAAAAACTAATTAGAATGCACGGTTTTAACTTACTTGCGCTCCTTGATGCTGTTAAATTCCTATTGTACAATATACGATGTACGAATAAAGGTTTTGCACACATTTTTACAGAATACCTAATATTCAATAAGAACATACTCGTATTTTTTAATGAAAACCATATACCAACTCTATCTAAACTTATAGACATTAACAAACATGACTTAACAGCCATTATCCTAGCTATGCTTTTAAGTATTTTAAATCCAGACTACTTCAATTAGACACTTGATAATCGTGCATTGTTAAACTAATCAATAATAGAAGTGCAAAGGATGGCCTTCCGCCTTCCAATATATCATTCTGCATTTGATTATTAAAATACTGTGCTTCTTTGCTACCATTTTGAGCAATCTTTTTTGAAAAATGTTGACTTCCAAAAGTTCACGATCTTTAAAACTGAGGCGTCCCACTTAAAATATAATTGTGGAATATCCTTAGATATTCACGGAAAAAATTATATAAAAAAACAATACGAATTCAACTAGATAAGTGTAGGGTTTTATTATCAAGTTAAATTCTAGCTAAGGCCTTATTGTGATAAATAAATGTCCTCTTTATATAGTTTTCACCAGAGAGATTAGTTAATTGTCCTAGATCCATATGTAGCCAATAATATCCCTTGTAGACACATTCCTTGATAGTAGCAAGTCGATATATTTATAGAGTTCGTGGATCCTTGATGATAATGGTATAATTAAATCCACATTAGGTTAATTGGTCTTTAGTATAAATTGTTAGGATCAAAGTTCGGTAGAAAGTTTATATTAGTATGAATTAGCATATATAACTTCGGTAGAAAGTTTATATTAGTATGAATTAGCATATATAACTTCGGTAGTTTAATGTCTATTCATATCAACGGCATTTTAAGTGAGAATCATATATAATGGAGATCTATAGTGGATAAATATGTACATATTCCACAATAATAACTACCCTTATACTGGCTTTTTATGATATACCTAAAAAAAAAAAAAAAAAAAAAAAAAAAAAAAAAAAAAAAAAGACTTAAAATAGATATAACCTGGTCAAACTATGCTACCTATCTTTAAATTTATTTTATGTCTTAGAAAACTCAAAAATAGGTAAAATTCACTGCTTTTTCCTTACAAACTGGGTCTCGCTTTTCATCACTAATCTACTTTTTTTCCCATTAAATATACATGAGATGTTCAAGTTTAATTTGAAAATAAGTGTCCAAAAATATTCTATTTTTTGTAGTTGGTATACCTTTTTCAGTGCTAATGTTTCAGATTTTTACACGTATTTTACTGTTAAAATTTAAAAGTTTGAACCCTCATATCTTTATAAAAATTAAACTATACTAACACTCTTTATAACATGTTTATTTATGAAAAATTTTTGGACACTTTTTTTCTTTTTTTGGCATTTTTTGTAGTAGATTTCAAATATTTGTTGAACTGAGCAACAGTTATTTTTTATTTCCGTTATAGGTCTCAACGAGGTATATTACGTTCAATTAAAAAAATTTAAAACGTTTATTTTTCGTTGAGATATTTTCAAAATGTATAAAAAAAAATGTCCTCGGTTTTGCTCCTAAAAAAGACTAGTATACCCTCAATCCAAATTTGGGATTTGAAAAAAAGTTGACAAAATTTTTGTTTCTTTACGAAAAATGTAGCTACAGTCAAGCCTCAATTTAAGGGCGCTCGTGGTTTCTTTTAAAAAGTCCCTTATATCAAAGACCTTGAGAGTTATAAGTAAATAACGATTATTTCCAATACAATAAAATAAAGAAGACTACAAGTGATTATATCACGGAGAACGTAGGGTCTTTATTATTAAGTTAAAAAGGAAGCCAGGAGCCATTAGGT
>JAEPRC010000431.1:0-35792 GCA_016758945.1 Mucor plumbeus
GGCAGTTGAGAGAACAACTGCCAAATAATATCAATAACTAAATAGTATAGATAGCGAAGTAGAAATAGCATTTTATTGTACATTATTCACAATTTAATAAAGAAGAATTTGAACAGTATCTCTTTTAGGCTTTTTTTTTTTTTATAAAATTAACCCTTTTTTACTGCAGTATTCTATTTTAACTATATAATCGCAAATCCAATTATTATACAACACAATAACTCATAAACTGCAAAGTAAGTTAAGCTAGTAGCGTATTAAATGGTTTTTGTAGATTTTATATTTCACATTTGACAGTATAAAATTTAGACAGATGTTTTACAATAAGTTTTGCGTAAAATGCGACCGAAGTTTTAGAGATTTTTTGAGGATATACACCACTTCCTATCAGCATACTTTTTGTATTTGCATATAAAATGCACCTAAAAACGTAGTTAAATATGGCAATTAACTATGCTTTAACATTTAATATATATGTGTCATTTTAACATTATAAATAATTAATCTGATAAATACATATGCTAAGCTATCATAATCTAGTCTTATAATAAAAGATAGAAAATAAAAGATATTAATAATTAAGAGTTGCCAAGAGCAACTAAAGACTTTAGACTAACTATCCATATGTGAATTTAATTACATCAGCATAAGTGAGAATTGACACTTGATTTTAGTATGAGAACACCATTTTAGACAGGTGCGTAAGTAATTCTTAAACCAAATATACAGTATAAATAGTAATAGACATTCACCCTTCATTTAATTCTCCATCTCGTGTTTTATATATAATAAAGATTTACAGATTCTCATGTACTTATCAATCCTTATTATTTATCTCTACAGCAATATTTTAAAGTTAAAAAATTGTTAAAATGCGCAGCAAAATTATCTATCAACCTAGCTTTTGATGAACTTTTTAACTATATTTTTCGCAGAAGAAACAAGGTTTTTGTCAATTTTTTTGCTGGGATAAAACCGAGGATATTCTTTCTTTACATATTTTTGAAATTTTTCTACGAAAAATCAAACATTTTTAACCAAGCTTAAGAGAACCTGATAGAGTACACTGGACTCTAGAACATAAACAAAAAACTACTGCTGCTCAATTTAAGGAATATTTGAAATATAGTACAAAAAGATAAAAAAAACGTTTTTGAAAAAAATGCTTCGAATTTTTTTATGCTTTAATATGGTATAGAGCATTTTTTTTTAAAAAAAGTAAGTTTTGTTATTGAAAATTGAAAATTGAAAAGTGTTGATATGTGTCAACTATATACAGAGATGTTGAAGCTCAAGGTTTTGAATTTTTAGTAGCAATTAATGAAATACGCATACAAATCTGAGACATTAGCATTGCTAAAGTTATACCAAATGCAAAAGTTGGGGTATATTTGAATACTTGTTTTTGAATATAAGTTGAACATCTCAAGCACATTGGTATATAATTTTTGCTAGTTATTAAATGAAAAAAAAAAAAAAAAAAAAACTTACTTTTTAAGGAAAAGGAGCAAAATTTATCTACTTTTAAATCTTTGGTGAGATATAAAACAAGTTTAGGAATAGTTAGGATAATATAAACAATTCATACCTATTTAGCAGTGCCTAAGGTCTATCCTGAAAAGTATTTAGCTTTGGGTTGATAATAGGAAAGGTGGCAAGCTCTAAATTTAAAGATTATCGAAAAGCGTCTTTCTCAGAGTTCAATATTAGGTATTTTAATGAATTGTACAAAATTTAAAAAGCTATATATTAAAATCTAATAAATATTCCCAAATTAACTATGATCGAAGGTACCAATTGTATTCCTATAAATAGATAAATGTTAGTTTTTTTTTTTAAGTTCTTAATTACTGATTAAGTTAAAAAACAAACATTGCTTGATCCTCTGACTTCTTGAATGGCTAAATCATGTATCATTGCCTGTAATTGAGCAATTGTATATTCTTCAAACTCATTCTTTGTCTTCAACATGGTTACTAATCCCATCATTGTTTTCGATTTGTTCGATACAATAACCTGTTTAAAATAAAACGATTAAAATAAAAATTTAATTACGTATTTATTTTACTATTTCTAATACTTACATTTACTAATTTCTGTCTATTTTGATGTTGCACTTTGTCAATCTCTCTGCGATATAGAGGGGATTTTGATTTATCAGGTTCAAAGCATATATTTAAAGACATATTATTTGCGGAATCAATAATTGCATCCGATTTTTTAGTATCATCACGCAATTCGACAAATGGCGAATAACCTTCATAGCTATCAAAGTCAATCAACATATGCATTTTGAAATCAGAAAGTGGATGATTTTCAGGTTCATTTGTTGATTCAAATGAAGGTCCAAGTATCACAGGCTTCATAGGGAAATGCTGTATAAGAAATTTAGTGTATAATACATGTATAAAAGTACTATTCTAATGATAATTACCTTGTTACCAGCAATCGGCCATTTCGCTGGACGACTTACAATACCATATTTATGTTTGTGCGATTTTCTGACATGAATACCTTCGTCATCAGAAAGATATCCTTCAGGTACCACCCATTTACTCTCATCTTCGTCTCCCTGAACAGAATATCCTTTTTTTGTTAATGCACAGTAAAATTTAGCCAAAGATTTCACTTACATTGGAGACGGAAAAACTAGCAATCCCAACTTCTTCCTCTTCTTCATCGTCAGTGGGGAACAACCTATCTTCATCACCATCAGGATCTAAAGTATAAATATCATCACCATCAACATCATGATCCCATTCTGCTTCACTATCATAATCGTAATCCAGTGCAGCGTCTTTGGCAAAAGGTCTCCGTCCTGTCACCATCGCGCTTTTACTAATAATCCCCTTTGTCCAAGTACCAAAATAAGCAGGGCGGACATCTTCATGGAACTGGAGTAGCTTCATTTTTAAGCTTCGAAGTTGTCTAATATTATGAGGGGTTGATCCCGTTCTTGTGCTTTCTATCCACGCCTTCTTTAAATCAACGTTACGAATTGTAAGACCTCTTTTCATCTTTGTATCAGGTGGAAGTTCTTCCAAAAATCGTTGACGAAGATCAAATGTATTGTTTAATCCAACATAAAATAGGGTATCAAAGCTAGAACAAAGTCGCTTTCGTGATTGTTGATTAATAGGTGCCAATCTAACATACTCTTTCTGCTTGTATGGTGAAAATAAGACATTTTCTGTGCCATGAGTTTGTTCTGCAGATGATTCAATAATGAAACTTCCACCCTCATCGTATAACAATTCTGCTCTCTCACTTTCAGATAAACTCTGAAATGCTTTTGTAAAAATGCTAGAAAACTATGCCTTTTTTAATTTACGGATTAAACAGATATTTTAGTTTGTTTTACTTACTAATTTTCTCTTTTCTCGTTTTCTCGTTGCTGCTCTAAATACATCAGAAGGAAGCTTTGTTGTGTCATGGACCTGCCATCGAAATATTGACAATCTCTATTAAAGAACCATTAGATTTAATCAAAATTATTAATGAAAAGGCCTTACTTTTGGCATTGAAGAGGGCGATCCTTTTAGTAACAGCACTGCATCTGCTAATCCATATCTCTCCTGAAATGCTGCCACTTTGATAATGTGTTTAATTGCTTTGAAAAAGGAAAATGATGCTATTGAAACTATCAACACAAGCTCAATCATTATTTAAATCTTTATTTACCTTCATTGTTCTTTTCAAAGGGTGAGAGCAAGTCATTTAATCGATTTGCTAATAAATTTAAGCTTTCGTCGCTGTAAATTTAGGTTAATTTCCAAATATTTATCCGTTGCTATGTCAATTAATTTTGGTTGCCAGGGGAAAAAAATATATTTACCTTTCATGCGCCAACATGGCTATTAAATATGTGTATTCTTGGGGTATATCTGAGGCACGTATATTAATGTTTGTCGATTCAACATTTGCTCTCCATTCTCTAAAATGTATAATTGCTGTTTTATGTAAATATTTGCCTAATTTTAATTATAAACTGCTGTTAAATTACCATTGCTAAACATTTTGTGATTCTCAATTCTCAATCTTTCTTCATGATATATTACTTGTCCATTTTCTATAAAACGATGACCCTTCTTTGATTCGAAACAGGTTAATAGTTGGTTTATTTCGTTATACGTGTCTCTTGACTTACATCTATCGATTTTTGTGTATATCCTTTTGCAATTGATACTATTAAATGAAATATAAAATGTTAATTGGCCTGATTATTGAGCTTATTTTCAGCTTGATAACGTTACAAGCATTGACAGCAGCTTCCATAATGGCTTTTGATGCCTTATTTTAATTGAAAAAAAATTAGTTAATTTAAGAAGATGTATCACCTGAAGAGTCACGCGTGCTGGGTCCTTAAAATTAACATAGGAAAATCATCTCCTTAAATCCTTTATCATGCAACCAACTAAGGAAATGGTACAACATTTCCTTCTTTCTTTTACATATTTTGATAATGACTCAAAAAGAAAATGATCAAAACTACTTTGACCCCATTTTAGCACCGGGAAATCTACGGAAAATTGTCGAAAACCTACCTGGAAAAGCCAGAGTAAGATCATCACATTTTACTACTGTGATAAATTTTTAATTAACGCTTTATTGTCTCCATCAGCACCAGCATAATGATTATGATTATAAAAGCGACTCTGATTCGTTTGAAAATGAAATCAATGAATTCTTCAGTTATACAGAAGTAGCTATTCAGTTGCAAAATTATCGACGATCATTTGAAAAAGAATTTTCTGTTAATACAGTAGATCAAATTGCTTTATTAGATAGATTAGAATATGAACATCAAGAATTACGACTACAGACTTGCAAACATTTAACTTATTTCGCATTAGGGTGCTTTACAGCAGATCAAAATGAAACGAAACAACAGAGAGTAGATAAAATGTTACAAAATAATAATCACTTAATATCTAATGGTGCGTTTGTTATATTTTTCCAAAAATTACAGCAATCTTGCACTGAATATCATGATAGTATAATCAATAGGTTAGTAAAAGATTGATAAAAAAGCTTTGTACAGCATAATATTTATGCAGTCAATTAGTAAAAAGAATATAGTAGCAATTTGTGCAGAAATAGATTTATATATCTCTTTGATTTATTTATTGTTGGAATCACAACGACATCAATATCCATCAGATTTAAGTCAGAAATTTAAAAATGAGATTGGTAAAGTAAACTTGTGGTTATTAGTGAGATAAAATTGTGTATTTACTTGACAAATTAGTGACATTAGAGCCAAATTTAACGGAATTCTTGTTTTTATTGACGTCAAAATCTCGAGAAAGATTACAAGATAAATTATTTCCTATGAAAAAAGTAAAGTTTTATTATTTCATTTGAATAAGAATTTACAATATTAAATGCTTCTAAAATAGACAGTATTACTATTATGGAAATCTTTATTATTTATGTCTGGTGGGTTAGGAAGCATCAAAGCATCGGCGGATAGGTTGAAACAATCAATGGGTCTTAATACTAAAGGTATAAATGAAAAAAAAAAAATGACCCGTTGCATTTGAGTTTTAACATTGAAACAGAAACTATTATTACAAAAAGCACACCACAAGCTCTGCTTTTATTCCAAAATGAAATAACCAAGAAATACCCAGGTTATACTCCTCCTAATTTTTCAATCAGGGAAGCATCTCCAATAACTGTAAATGCCTCAACATCATTGGCAGCAGCAATGGGATATGCTAAAGCAACTGAAAACGTTGAATTATTGTATCAAACACTTTTTCCTCCCAAATCATTAGCAAACAATACAAAAAACAAACCTCAACGCCACTTGTTACAGAATCATTTTCCCTCGTCTCCTTTTGTTTCTCCTGCATTCCCTTTACCACTATCGCACACAGGGTCTGATGTGCCACAAAGCATTACTGAGGCAGGAAATGTTCATATTTCTAATATGCATATATCTCTAGCTAATTTTCAAGTTATAAGAGAAAGATCAAAAGGCATTCACAAGTGGCAGGATAAAAATAAAGCAATTGAAGTTGATCTTGATGATGGTCAACAGGCATTAATAGAAAGTTTATATGCAAAAGTTCTACCTGAACTTCAAAATGTCGTTGTAGTGCTTCTAAAATTACTTTTGACATCTGTATCGCCTAACGTAAATAATGCAAATAATAGTAGCGGTAATAGTAACAGTGATAAAGATGGAAAAGAAACATTTGAAAGTTTAGACGACATAGTAACATTGGAATATCTGGAAGAAGCAGACATAATACGCAGCCGAGAAATTTACTCCAAAGCCATCTCTGGCCTTTTGCTTTTACTACTTAAATGGTCAAAATCATCTCGTAAGTATGAAATACTCAAACACCGTATAATAATCTAATAATCCAATGATTAAGATGCTTTGAAATATGAGTATATATCTCAATTACTAGCAGATTCTGGCTGTATGTTGCTTATTCTAAAGATTATTGGCTTACAGGAAGTAACAGACAAGGTTCGTGCGCGTACAGATGTGCCTTATTATAGCTTTTTTGACTATAATATCAATCGAATTACCATTGAGAATAATGATAATAACGAAAAAAAAGCGAATTTATACACAAACCACAGAAATATGTACTGGTCCATTAATTATTTACGGATTCTGCAAATGTTAACTAAGCATAAATCGCATCGCATTATGCTATTAGTTCAATATAAATCAGCTGTAGGATTAATTGCATTATTTTTGATGAGATATTTGCTAACTTTCATTATTTTAGGCAATTTTGAAAAAATTGTTAAAAATATCACATCCTATTTTAGAACAATATGTACTTAAATTACTGAAATGTCAAGTTCCGTATCTTGGACGTAAATGGAAATCTCGTAAGTTGATACCTTTTTAATAAATGAAATGTAAAAAATTAATTGAACTATGGTAATAATAGAAAACATGAAGATTATTTCTGCCATTTATTTGAACTGTAAGACAGTTTTACAGGACGATTGGACATGCAACATAAGCGCCAATGAAGACGTAGAAGATGGAAAGGTATACATATTCATATGATAAAATTCTTAATTTATACTAATACAATGGTTTAAAGATGGAGGAACAAAATTTGAGAATATTAACTCGCATATATAATGGCGAGAGGTACATGCCATCGTTTTTACCTCCTCACGACGAAGTAAATGCCGATAACAATAATACACCAAGCGGCCCAGGTTTCAGTGGATTTCATGATTATGGTTTAGGCAACTCAACCGATTATGATTGTAATGATTTAGATCCTAATTTTATTCACAACTATAACGCATGGTTAGAAACCGAGGTGTTTAATATAAATGATAAAGAGGAAGACGAGCAAAATCTGGAGGAAAAGCAACCACAATCATTTGGTTGCGATACACCGATACCTTTTACCCCTTGCCCATCTTATATTAATAATGAGCAACAGTTTACGCCAGAAGAATTGGCATTTGAAATCAACAAGTTATATATTCAAGAACTTAATTCAGAGTTTAAACCAGCGACATTATTAATACCAACATCTCCTTCTTCAACATCAAATAATAACAAAAAACTTGGAGAAGATTGGAAATCTCCTTCAGCACCCAAAAAACTGACACCTTTGTTTAGATACAATGGAAATGAAAGCAGTATGACCTATTTACGCCCACCATTGATACAACAACAAGAGCAAGCTGTTGAGGAACAAAGAGATGAAAATTGGCAAATGCAAACACGGGACGAATTAATGTCTCGTTTATTTTTTGTAGAAAAAAAATTTGCAGAAAGATGGTTATCAGGCAATAATGCTCATGGCAACAACAGTGTTTATCACCTTAAATTATTCGATTTGTTTGAACAAGAGTTATATTCCTCTTCCGAGTATAATACAAGCAGTGATGATTATGATGAAAATGATTGTCTGCATTATAATTCATCTTATGACGGTGATGATCAAAGAGAGCAAAATGTGTATTAAATACATACCTAAGTTTAATAAAAATAATTAATTGCCTCGTGATTTATATACATACCGAATGATGATACACAATGCACCTTATCATCCTAAAAATTGTCACACTTTGAAATCTGGCAAAGTTCAAGGTCGAATAAAATTTGTTACAATTAGTTAAAATACTAATAATAAAATAAAATAAAAAATATCAACATAAACTAGACATGCTATAAACTGTTATTTTTGTTACTAAAATAAAACAACCGCTCGATTAAAACTAGAAAAACCCTTTAAATATATAGTTTTGTGCAATTTTATTTAATTTTCAATCAACGATATTCAAGTACAACGCACTTTTTGAGCCTTAACATGAGGTTCTTGTTTGTTGCAGAATTTTGTTGCAGCCTTACGATATACTAATAAGGGTTTTTTCAAACAACAACTTTTTTGTTTTATTGAAATTAATGAGTGTAACGACAAATATATCGACTACATTGATCTACTGAATACATATAATGGCAGGAGTTGATATTAAAGTAAAAATTGTGTTTATAAGAGTTAAATATAGCAGTATATGTACAATATTTCTTTATTTTCTTGTGTGTAGCAGGTATACATAAAGAAAATTTGTATCATCATTGATGAATGTAAGTTGAGTAGAACCCAAATATTACATGACAGAAAATGAGGCATAAGAAAAAAGATGAATTATAGAAATAATTAGTCTCGATAGTCAATCTATTTTTATACGGAATACATAACATTATAGGATATTGCCCTGATAATACCAATTCAATGCATAAACAAACATGTATACAGCTTATCACGGAATATTGTAACTATTGTATTTATTTATTTAAACTTGATATTTACAGTATAAAATGCTATTGTATCAAGGAGCTCGATATATGAATAAGTATATATATATACATATATATAAAGTCCAAATGTTAAATTGAACTTGATAGGGAGCTCAGTATATTATAAATGTTACCTCAATAATCTTCAAGAAGAACTTGTCCCACAAAAGTCAACAAGTGTAACTCTTTTTTCTCGAACAACTTCTTTATCCTATTATATCAAAGTAAAATGATTACTTTACCTTCTCCGCCTCTTCCCCGCCTAATGTTTAATATATCAAGTTGATTATTTATCATTATGATTTTGAAATGCTATAGCAGTTAAAAAGAGTGAAATTATCCCCTTTTTTCTCCTTTTCTTCTTCTTCTTCTTGTTCTTTTTCCCTTTTTTTTTCCTCTCTTTTTTTTTTTTTTTTTTTTTTTTTTTCTTTTCTTCCCTCTCTCTCTCTTTCTTCCCTTTTTTCACTTTTTTTATATCTTTTTTTTTTCATACCCTTTAAAACAAAAGCAGCATTTTAGCGGCAAAATTCTATCAAAAAAAAAAAAAAAAAAGCAGAAAGCAGCAACCAACAGCAGTAGTGTGAGAGATTATAGATACAGCATAGATTTATTATAAAATGACTGCACATCATTCATCAGTACATAAAAGTTCATCTCAATCATCAACAAACATTGTAGGTGTTCATTACCGAGTTGGTAAAAAATTAGGCGAAGGAAGTTTCGGTGTTCTCTATGAAGGTAAGTAATTATCAGAAATAACGTACATTTTACCAACTAATGATAATAATAATAATAATAATAATAATAATAATAAACTAGGCTTAAACTTGTTGAATAATCAATCAGTAGCCATTAAATTTGAACCTAGAAAATCAGATGCACCGCAATTAAGAGATGAATATAGAACTTACAAAGTATTAGCTGGTTTACGTAAAGTAACAACAAATTAAAACTGATTGCAAAATACTAAATACATATTCTCAAAACGGAAATTACAGCCGGTGTTCCGAGTGCTTATTACTTTGGTCAAGAGGGATTGCACAATATTCTTGTTATCGATTTATTAGGGCCAAGTTTAGAAGATTTATTTGACATGTGTGGAAGAAAACATTCAGTTAAAACAGTAGCCATGTTGGCTAAACAAATGGTAACATTATACAATATTTTGTTGTTACTATTCTAATTCATTAGCATACATATGCATAGATCAATCGTGTGGAAAGTGTTCATGAAAGAAATCTGATTTATAGAGATATCAAACCAGATAACTTTTTGATTGGTCGTCCAGGAACCAAATATGCCAATATGGTATTCATGATTGATTACGGAATGGCAAAGTTATATCGTGATCCAAAAACAAAACAACATATACCTTACCGAGAACGTAAAAGTTTGTCGGGAACAGCAAGATACATGAGTATTAATACCCATTTAGGAAGAGGTAAATAGGTTTTTTTTTTTTTTTTTTTTTTTTTTTTTTTGCTTCTTTTTTTTATATTATTTTACAATACACTTTGTAATTTATATATAATACCCTTCATTATTCCTTCCGTATCTTTTTCTTTTCATCCTTTTTTTTTATTTTTTTATTTTTACCTCTTACCTCATCATCCACCTTGTGAAACATAATTGTAAAAGGGGTACAATCTAGTATCTCTCAATTCAAATTATAGGCATTGGTTAGATCAAAAAACTATATTTAAATCTCCTATTTAATTTATATTGCAGCACCTTTTTTAATTTACGATTTATTTAGAGCAATCACGAAGAGATGATTTAGAATCATTAGGCCATGTGTTCATGTACTTTTTGAGAGGTTCATTACCCTGGCAAGGACTTAAAGCAGCTACAAACAAGCAAAAATATGAAAGAATTGGCGAAAAGAAGCAAACAACACCTGTAAAAGAATTATGTGATGGATTTCCCGAAGAATTTGGCATTTATTTACAATATGTGCGTAAATTAGGATTCGAAGAATCACCAGATTATGACTTTTTAAGAGAACTGTTCAATAAAGTTCTCCGTCGTATGGGCGAATCTGATGATGGTGTTTATGATTGGATGTTGAATGGTAAAATAGAAACTCGTGAAAGTAGACGTCAAGCTAGAGAAGAACAATCTAAATCTCGTCGATCCAATACGCCCAATTCTGTGAAACGACATGCATCACATCCAAAGATATCCCAAAATACTAACACTAATATCCCACCTTTACCTATTACCAATACCACCACTATGCCTACAACTCCTTCTGCTGCAATTACTACAACTAATGCAAATGATGCTTATACGAAAATGCCTGAACCAACGCATGAAATCTCTAATAATTATGATCAAGAAACTAACAAACATGAACATCGTGGATTTTGGCATAGTTTCATGTCTTTAATGACATGTGGCACCCATTAAATTTCATCACCTTTTTTTTTTTTTTTTTAAAAAAAAAAAAAAATTATATAATAAAAATACTTAATAGACAATGATATTATGTCCCTTGTAACAAATTTCTTTTAGGTTATTTCTGAGGATGCTTTTATCAATTTTAACGATTTTTAGATATACCAAGAGTTGCGTAATTGAGTAAATTTACTTGCCAAAATAAGCATTAATATGTAAGGTGTTATCCAGTAATTTTTATTTCTAATATATTATTTTAAATGGTTGAAAATAAACATACTATTTCTTTATGATTGCAAATAATTTTCAACCGCATTTTTTTTTTTTTTTTTTTTTTTATAAATATTTTTAAAAAATCCGTACATTTAATTCAAATGTCATAGCAAAATGTTGTATAAATTGTTTATTAATGAATATACTAAATGGTTTGATCCCCTTCCCCCCTCGCTTTAAAATACTTTGAAATAAGGAGCAAGTTTTATTTAGTATGAATTTTATCTATTAGAAGGATGGTAATATCCCTGTGATGATTGTTGTTGGTAAACCATTTTATTATAATTACTCATCATACTGGCACGATGAGCAACATCTTGCTGTGAACTGTAAGCCTCCATGCCATTACTACCAGAGTACGGCATCATTGGAGGAGGCATTGCATTATAATAAACAGGGGAGGAATACATGGGCATATATGGCCTTGGTTGCTGTTGATGACTAGGTGAAACCATTGGTAAACTATTATTGTTACCTTGATAATAATGGTTTTTTAATTGTTGTTCTCTTTGATGGATTTGCATACGATCCCACTCATTATTCAATTGTTGTTGAGCTGGAAGATATTGACTTGTTCTTGGCAAATCAGGCTCACTCTTCATACGTCTCAATGGTTGATGTTGATGTTGTCCATTTTGTTGTTGTTGTTGTTGATGATGATAATGATGATGGTGTTGTGGTAGTGGTGGTTGTGGTTGATGCATTTGATGATGACTATATGAACGGGGTAAATGATAATGATGTTCTTCTTCGTGATTAATAGGTAATGGAGGAGGAGTAGTAATAAATTCAGAGGGAGGCGTACATGTTTCTTGTGAATTTCTTCTACTGCTAGATCGACTTGTAGATTTGCCAGCCTTTTTAGATGATTGTTTTTTTTTGAGATTGGGTGCTGATTTAGAAGACCGTATTTGTCGACTATTTTGATGGCTTTGTTGGCTATTACTTGTATCTTCCACCGATGGTGTTTCTTGCTGTTGTTGCTGTTGCTTTTGACGTAACTTTTTCATTGATTTTTTCTTTCGAAGAATGACAGATTTTCTTTCTTCGTCATCGCTACTTTCTGCATCTGCTTCTTCAGCAACTGCTTCATCTTCAATAATAGGCTCCATATTCTCCTGAATTGGAGATTCAACAATGACAGATTTATCATCAGTAATATTATCATCATCAATATCTGTAGGAAGAGAAGATGGTGTTGATTGCAAAGTGATAGATGAAGATGCAGGCGATGGCTCTAATGTTTGCGTATTAAGATTAAAATTACTACTACTAAAACTACTGTTTACAGAAGACGGCATTGTTGCTGAATTTAATGGCATTGCTGGTGGCGATCGACTAGATTTGGGACGACCCAAGTTAGTAGGAGTAGAATAACTTTGTGTGGCGACAGGTGGTTGTGCCATTGATTGCCGTTCTACTACTGCAGCATGTTGATCCTTCTCCTCTTTTTCCTCTTTCTCTTTTTCTTTATGAGGGATAGCTAAAGTTGCATGTGTTGGATTTGGTAAAAACCCTGCAGGCAATGGTACAAGTGGCGTTAATTGTGCTTGTGTTTGAGTTGGTATCGATCCGGGTGTTTCTGGATAATCATTTAAAGGAGCTGAATAATACATTTGGGCTGGATCCATAAGCATACCAGGGTGTGGTAATACGACATTTGGTGACAGAGAAATAGCTGCTGAACCATAAGGTTGTGTCACCATATGATGGGGCATCATATTGTATTGTTGTTGTTGTTGTTGTTGTTGCTGTTGGTCTTGTTGTTGTTGACGTAAAGCAGCTAATTTAACTTGGTTTCTATGTCTATCTTTCATTCTATTAATCATAGATTCATTTGATTCTACTCTATTGGCTTCAGGATCAACCCGATTAGCCCAATTATCAATTTTACGTTGGACCAAAAGTCGATTATCCTGTGCTCTTCTTTCCATAATAGGTCGTACACCTTTTGTCATACGTTGATTTCCATCGCTATTTAATAACTGACTATTATCGTCCTCACTATCATTTTGTGAATCTTCATCAGAATCCGAAACATCCGAATCTAGTACCACTTTTTTAGCAATTGGCGTATTATTAATTTTGTTTGATGCATTATTGTTATGTGTTGTAGTAGTAGTAGCAGTTGGACGGCTATTGCCGAGTAAATTATCAAACATTGATGTAGAAAATGTAGAATTGGATTGATCACCATCTAATGCTGATATGTTTTTCAAATAACTACTGTAAATACTGTCACCACCTAAAAGGAAATTTGATGCATTGGAAGATGCTTCATTTTTGTTGCTACTCGACATGGCATTACTTCCTTTCTTAGTAGTGCCCGTCATCCCATTTGTGTTATTATTTTCCTCTAATTGAAGTTGTTGTGATAGGGCAGCAGCCAATGAAATGTCATTTTGAATAGAATCTACAATAATATATTAATGTTTAACAATACAGGTATGAATCAAAAATTATGTTTAAATCTTTACCTTGTTGAGTTACTGGATTTTTACTAGTTGAAGTAGTCGTCAATTCAGAAAAAATATCATCAAAAAGACTTCCTGATCCAGCAGGCGTGTTTATATTTTTATTGTTCTTTTGCTGTTGAGGTAATGTAGCTGTTGTTATAGTATTGGTATCATGAATTGAGGAGGAGTTATTCAGGTCAAGATTTAATTTCAATGAAATTGGTTGCAATTTAGGAACAGGGACAGGAACAGGTGGTTGCGATATTGGTGTTTCTTTTTTGTTCTTCTTTTTGTAGAGACTTCCTAATTTTAAAAGACCCATTTTCTTTGGTTTTATAAAGAGGAAAAGAGAATATATATATATATATATATATATATATATAAATAAAAAAAAAAAAGAAAAAAAAAACGGGATTCAAGTGTATTATAAATATTATATATTTTATATTTATTGACTTGAAAGTGTTACAAGAGAGACGAACCCAGAAACTATACAAGTTGAAGCCACGAGCGTAGGACAACAATTGGCATAAAAACGTGTTTTTGTTCTATTTTGCTTCGTTCCCCCTCCCCCTCCCCCCTTTTGATGATGGATGATCTTCATCATTACCAATGTTTATTAATGATATTTGAATATAATTATTGTTCTGGAACACTATTTACTTTTGTTGCAGTGTATTTCAGTTGCAGAAATGGTACTGGTACGTTGAATGTGATGCATGTATGATGTATTAAATTGTCAATATTTAAGTATTGTGTATCTTTATCGGCTAAATAGACATAATATTTAATAACATCATCAGTCATTCTTGAGCATATCAAGCTCATATTAAATTATCTTTGGTCAAACGATTAAAATATTACATAATTTTGTATTTATTTTCCTCTTATCATGGTGTTTAAAGGGGGGTTTTTTTTCAAAATTAAAAAAAAAAAAAAAAAGTATTTAAGGCTGATACTACTTTATAAAATAGCAAAGATATTTTGTATACTTTTTTTTATTCGCATAAATGCAAATAATTAGACTAGATATTTGATTTAGTTTATATTTTAGTACATTTTGCATAAAAAAATTGGCAGCCATTAATTAACTTCCAGCCCAGAATAATAGTTATTATGGTCTAAATAAGCCAAGCTTTTTGAGTGTTTATGGTAAATCGTAGTTAATTACAGTTTATTTTATACGAAAAATGATTAAAAAAAAAGTGTTTTGATATTGATTATGTAATAATAAGTTTGTAAAATAAGGTGGTAAAAATATATAAATCAAAAAGAAAATCTAAATAAAATGAGGTGCATTTGCCATGATAGCAAACATAAGACCAGCAACAAGGCCAGCAACGGGTAAAGTAATAAACCAAGAGAAGAAACACCATGAAAGCATCTTCCAATTAACAGCCTTCCAACCGTTAGTGTTACAAAGACCAATAGCTGCTGATGCACCAGTAATACAATGAGTGGTAGAAACCGGTAAACCGATTTGAGAGCATGTAAGAACTGTAAGAGCAGCGGCTAATTCAGCACAGAAACCACGAGAAGGAGTGAAATAAGTAATATTGTTACCCATAGCACGCATAACTCTATAGCCCATAAGAGCGAGACCGAAATCGATACCGACACCACCATAAACAAGAATCCAGATAGGAATTGGGACAGAGCCAGCTACATCAACACGAGCACTGACCCAAATATCATAAATAGATGATATAGGACCTACAGCATTGGATACATCATTAGAACCGTGGGCAAAAGAGGCCATACAAGCAGTGATGACTTGCAAGAAAGAAAAGAGATATTCAGCATCGTCTTCAAAGAGTTCGGCGTGAGCATGAACATGAGCTAGTTTTTTATTATCTAAATTTCTGACATCTTGACGGATACCACTTAAAGCAACATCCAAAATCTTCTTTTTTGCAATTTTGGCATTTCTAGTAAAGTAACCTCCCTTGATTTCATCATCAACAGTAGCACTAACTGCAGTTTCATCTTGAACAACTTTAGCATCGGACTCCAACTTTTTTAACTTTTCATCAGTTTCTTCAAGTGTAACAACTTCATTACCAACTGAAGCTTCATGATCGTTGGCAGCAGCAGTAGCAGAATGAATAGAAATAGGACGAGAGTTAACACGTTCTTCGGCAGCAAGGATTTCATCAATATTAGGTTGTTTCTTTACAAGGAAAATAACAAACATGTGGTAAATTTTGAGATTTTCTCTTCCTTTAACTTTACGAACAACCCAAGGACAGAAACAGAATTGGCCAAAAGCAGCACAAACAACAGCAACACCAATAGCAATACCAACAATAGTACCAATGCTCATACTCTTGGATCCACCACCTGGAGCTTTATAGATAATGTAAAATGCTTCAATACCAGCAGTAAAGAAGAAATAAACAGGTACTAAACGAATGCCCCATTTGAAACTTTCAGTTTGACGCAAAATAGCATACTTAGTAATCATGTAAATAATTGCAGCAATGACACCAGCGCAGACAGGTGAAAGAAACCAAGAAGTAATAATTTGAGCAACACCAGTAAAACCACCACTGAAACCCCAATCAATAGAATCAACACCAAATGCAGCAATACCAGTACCAATGATAGCGCCTACAATAGAGTGAGTAGTACTAACTGGCCAGCCAAACCTGGAAGCAGTTAATACCCAAAAAGCGGAACCGATAAGAGCTGCAAACATGGCCAGCATGAGCATTTCAGGTTGTTCAACATAATTGTCTACAGCTAAAATTCCACCTTTAATAGTTTCAGCAGTTTCAGCACCAAGTAAAACAGCACCACCGAATTCAGTGAAGCAAGCAACAATACAGGCTTGAGCTAAAGTCAATGAACCAGATGAAACTGAAGTAGCAAATGAATTTGAAACATCATTTGCACCAATACCAAATGCATCAGCAAAGGCAACTACCATTGCAACAGCGAAAATCCAAGTATAATCACCGGGCTCCATTTATTAATATATGTATATATGAGAGTATATGAGAAAGAAAGGAATTTGTATATTAAGGATGGTTTTTGATTTGAATCTTCTTTGTATTTATACCAAATAGTTGGATTCTGGCGTTTCTTGATCCAATATGGAAATCAAATAACTCAGTTTAAGATTTGGCCAATCAGTAAAACATTCATGGCCACGCTTGAACAGGTGGGGTCTACTTTGATGGCAGAACGTACAGAAAACTAATAATTCTGATCTCTTTTTTTTTTTCATGTCATACACTAGATGTTTTCATGGAAACTCTCTTCTTTTTCGTTGAAATATATATATATATATATATATTTGTGTGTGTATGTGCGTGTGTGTACTGATATTTTATTTATATATCAATAACGTATACATGTATGGACGTGAGTTATGTTAATTATCAAATGTTTAATAAAATACTCGGGTTTTTCTTTGATTTACTGGCATTAATACCTTACTAGGTAGCTAGTTTTTAGTTGTGTATAACATACATTTAGACAAATGATATACATGATAATTATAATCAATTATCACTGTACCGCTGGTAAATTAAAGATGGCATTCTTACTGTTCTATGAACTGTTGATCAGACGTGCAGTACTGAACATTGATTGGTCAAGTTAACTTGCATGTAAAATTTGGGAATCTCCATCGGCAATCATCCATTAATTCCACTGATCTAAAAAGGTCTAATAATTTGGCTCATTTTTGCCATGTAATTAATACCATTTGTAATACGTAGTTTGTCTGTTTTCCAAGTAGATATACCATTTATTTAAGAAATTAAATATACGATAAAATTTCATTATTTATTGTAATACGTAGTTTGCCTGTGTTGTTTGTATTACAATAGTTATACAAAAATATACATTTACATACTAGAAAAAAGCTTGTGAGGTAACGAGGTGTCCTATTGACCTCTTTATTCTATAATATCGACATCCAATCATATTTCTGTTTGGAGCCCACATTACCTTACTTTTTTAAGATATTTCTTTGTGCTTTTTTAGAATAGTTTATGAGCTGTAGTATAACTTATGGAACTTCTATACACTATATTTATTCGTGGAATTAAACGTTTAATTAATAAGCATTCATTTGTATTATAAAATTTACAAGAATTCCGTATCTACTCTCGAGATAAATTTTGCCTAATGTTAAATATGTATTACTGAACGATTTCAATTAAAGCTTCGTTGAGATAAAGTATGTGCATCAATGATTAATTTTAATTTAAACACTAGGAAATGGTGTCTCCCGTCCGGTTATGTTTCATTGATTAAAGATTATCTATTAACGACTAGCCTACGAAAGCAAAATATTATTTGAAATAACAACTATCTCGTTTGCGTTTCATCGGTTGTAAAATATAAGCTAGAAAACAAATGATATTGTTAATATAACTTATGCCATTGAGCATGTAAAATACTAAAGACAATGAACACATCCATCAAAAATGCTGCTTGAATAAGGTGAAGTAGTGCAAATGAAAACGACCACATTTTGAACACATAGTGGTTTCAAGGAGCAAGGTATACAAAACCTTGGTGTTTGTTTTCGATTGATGAAAATGAACATTCATCTATCAATTTCATCATATTTGACTACCACAAATGGCAAAGACTTTTGGCAGATTTTAATATAATTTGCTAGAGGTATAAAGAATAGAAAAGTAGAAAATGTTGCACGATAAAACGCAATTTTGCATAATAAGACGTACATTTAATATCTTATGAAAGGTTTATTACATTCACAATAATAAAAAGAATTGAATTACTGTATCAGTTTATCCCGTAGACCAAAAATTATTTATAAACACCATCATCATTTTTGGCATCGCTCACAAACCAAAACTTATACTATCTAAAATCAGGGTATGATTCTAATCCATCTTGGAATCAACGCTCTTATGAGCCTCTGTAATTTTCACAAATTATACTCATTAAATATATACTAATTATCGCTATGAGACAGAAGGCTGTTTCTCTCAATTTAATTAAGCTATTTCAGACAAGTAATTTAAAATACACCTTATCCAATGTTTATTAATTGTCTTTTCCAAAGTCAATTTCGAAACACAGATCCCTGTTATGTACAGCATGACTATAGAGATGTCCTAAAATAAAAAGATTTACATTAAAATTATCTAGCGACCTGGCTATTGATGAACTTTTTAGTTACATTTTTCGTAGAAAAAAACAAAAGTTAAAATTTGAGACGAGGGTATACTGGTCTTTTTTTGGAGCAAAACTGAGGATATCTCTACGAAAAACCAATATTTTAAACAAGCCTAAGTAGACCTGAAAGAGTTATAACAGCATAAATAAAAAACGACTGCTGCTCAATTTAACGAACATTTTGAAATTTACTCAAAAAAGGAAAAAAAAAAAAAAAAAAAAAGGTACTCAAAGCTTCTTTATACTTAATCATATTATAAAGAGCTTTAAATCAAGTAAGTTTTATTAACAAAAAGTGCCAGTATAGCTTAATTTTTTGTAGAGATATGAAAACTTAAGGCTTTTAATTTTTAATAGTGAAATACGTGTGAAAAATCTGAAACATTAGCATTGAAAAAGTTATACCAACTTCAGAAAATGGATATTTTTGGATAGTTGTTTTTGGATTAAAGTTGAACATTTCAAGTACATCTCTGTATATTTTTATTTTGTTGTTATCTAATGAAATGAAAAACTGAATAGAGATGAAACGTCGGACCTAGTTTCTAAGGATAGGCATCAAATTTAAAGTATTTTTGAATCTTCTATAAAAAATATAAAATAAATTTAGGAACAGGTAGCAAAATGCAACCAGTTCATATCTATTTTGTGATGTTTAAGATATATGGTATATTCTGAAACAATTATTTTTTTTAAAAAAAAACAGTTTACGAACAAAAGTTAAATTCTTCTCTGCCATTCTAAATACATAAATTTTCACTCAGTAGCTCAGTAGACTGAGGAAAAACGTTACTCAAATACTAAAGAAAACAGTCTGATCAGCCCTGAAGTTTTTATATTTTAGCATTTTTCAGTTCAAGTAAATTTTATACTACAGGCTATACAGGCCAGAAGCATAATTAAAGCTTGTATAGAAGCAGCAATGGAAGTGATTGATATTTATTTTAGGCGAATTTGTTAAACCTGTATTACTCCAATAGGAAACATGTACTGTCAATAAATTTTATAGTCATGCAACATTCATCCGTGAGTTGAAAATATGGATTGCCCTCATTAAAGCTTAAGCAAGTAAAGTAGATTTAGATATTACATATCTTGTTTCAACAATGTTAAATTATTATGAATGTGGCCTCTATTCTGATTCTTTAAATTCCTTCTCATCATAAAGCACCTCTTTCAATTAACAAACCGTTTAGTTTAATTTTGAAAAAATTAATAATTTACTCTATTTTTGCTTTTCAAATAAAGATGTTAACTATATTATATTAAAAGCTGTACTACACCGCCACGTTTGGGTAAATTATTACCTTCACTTCGTTATGGTAAATTTACCCTTCACTAAATCGGTGTACAGCTTGTGCTGCCACAGGCCTGTTTTACTTAATTATAAGAAGTTTATAAAAACATTTTAAACTTTTGATTTAATTATTGAGTTATTTATATACATTGTCGAGAAATTAATTTATTTGGTGATTGAAAACTTCTTTAAAGACAATGTTGTGAGTGTATGAGCCAGTTTGATTGATCAATTCCGGAGATTTCGGAAGGAGTTAGATCTTAGAGATGCAGAGTATGGACGTGCGACAATGCAACATAAATTTGGCCGTGGCCAAAGACGTAGCATGGGAGATACAGGCCAACAGAATTTAGAGTTTGGCCCTGCGCTTTGTTTGTGGTCATTGCAGATGCCAGACTAACTGGAATTGTTTTCAGTAGAGAGCCAATTTTTAAATCAAGTATATGGGGCGGCAGTGAGCCATTTTCAGCAGTATTTAGTAGCTCTACTGGCACTTCTAATTGATGTTCTTCTATAAATGCGGTATCATTACTGAGATAGGTAGATTTCTACCAGGGCGGCAATCCAGGTGTAAGCTATTAACGTCTTTCATATCTTTGTTTTTGGCAATCAAGATAGCTCTTCCAACAAAGTATTTCGGATCATTGACGCTTGGTGTAATATCAGAGTAGGCATTTATTATCAAATGTAATAAATCGTCGCCTGGTATTGACATTGTTTCTGGAATTGACATGAAGTTAGACGGCATGTTTTGAGGTAGAACCACAGTAGGAACAACTCCCTAACCAACATTCAGCAAAAATTGAGCGAACTTTTGCAATTGAATAGCAAGATTTATATTATTAGTTTGGATAGCCTGCTGAACTCGTATAAGTGTTAAGTTATTATGTTTCAACTGACTGAAAAAAGGGCAATAAAGTATTTGCAAGAAAGTATATTCTACTTTTTTTTTTATTTGAACTCTCTAACATTTCAGGTGTACATGGGCATTTTTCAAATTTGAGATTAATTATAATTAACATACAACGCTCGCTTTTGTAAGAAAATAAATTTATAGACAACCTTGACGTCTATCTTTTTATGCAAACTTGGTTGTAAGCTTTGTCTATAAAAACACCTAATTTGTGATCCGTTATAACGTACAGTGGCCAAGTAAACAATATTCGTCCTGTTGTTCATATAATTACATATGAAGTGCTGATATATTATAGAAAATCACCTAAAATCTTTAGATAGACATGAGTAGTTCTGATTTTTAAATGGAAAGCATTACTTGAATTGTCCATTCATCCGTCCTGAAGTAATGGTTAATTTTATTTAAAGGTATAGCATGTTAATTGCTTCACTCCATATTCAGTATGAAATTAAATGGCTACTCCGGACCGGGAATGATAACAACTTTGACATGGCTTCTCCGCACAGGATCGATGCTTTTTGAGAAGCCTCCCACAAGCTGCACGCTCTGGTTAGTCACCGCAGTAAGCCCAATTGATATCCTTCCTTCTTTTGCGTAGGATCACTTATTGAACAATGACTGTAAGTAAAAATACATAGATAGAGACGATTTTTGTGGAGATGGATGTGTATTAGAACAGATGGAATTTTTAAATTTTGGATGGATGATATCCATATTTTTTTTAAAAAAAAATTGATGAAAAGGGGATGGAATGATGGGATGCTCTCTACTGAGATTATGTTGCAGGAATAAAATAATAATTAACATTAAACTCAAATAGTTGGCTATTGATCTCTTGAACCCCTCTGTCGAACATGAGAAGCGTTCTCATAAGCTTAAGCGTTTGGTGCAATCTCCCAACTCTTACTTCATGGACGTCAAGTGTCCCGGTAAGTTATTTTTTTTTATTAGATTATGCTGTATTTCTATGGATAAACAATTCTAACAAATGTACATGTATTTAGGTTGTTTGAACATCAGCACTGTCTTCAGCCACGCCCAAACCGTCGTCTTGTGTTCTTCTTGCGGTACCGTCCTCTGTCAACCTACTGGTGGTCGTGCTCGTTTGACTGAAGGTAATAAATGATTTAATTTAGAATTATGGAAATATATTAACTTTTGGATTTTTAATCTGTATAGGTTGTTCTTTCCGTAGAAAGGCCAACTAAATTCGATACACTTTTGCAACACCATTCAATAAAAATAATCACGTTGATACGATAAAAAAATCAAGTAAAATATATTTTCTGTTCTTTATGAAATTGTTGTTTTATTGAGTATAGTATTATTGGGGAATATTTAATTATATGGCACCGTAGGATGGTTTTTCTGGAAATATCTTGTTTGTTGTACCTTTTTTTCTAGCTGTCAAATGTGTATTTCGTTTACTTATCATTTGTCGACGAACAACACGAATTTTATTTCGTACTAGATCAAAAAAGATTAGCAAATAAGTATTTTTGATGAACTGTATTAAAAAAAAACTCACCATCTACATAAACATCGGTCTCGTCTATAATTTCCTGTTTGATTTGATTTTTGTTAATAATACATTATGTTAAAATTTTTGGAAACTTACTTCTCCTATTAATTCTTCAATGACATCTTCTAATGTAATTACACCTAGGGCTCCACTTGAGCCACCTGGATCACTAGAGACAATGGCCATATGGCCTTTAATAAAGAAAAAGGGGTAATTGATTAACAAGGGCTGACATGAATTATATTAATTATGCATACTTTTGCCCTCCTGAAAGAAATTTAAGATATCTAAACAACTCGTATCAGGGCCAGTTTCTGGTAGAGTGCTCAAGGGCAATTGTTTCATTGGTAAAGCATCCTCAGGATCATAAGTGATCAACCGTTTTGTTAACAACATGCCTATAAAATTCTCTTTATCCTCAGGTGTATGAACAGGGATACGGGAATAACCAGCCGTTAATATCTAACAAATTAAAATTATAAATACATCGTATTGTCAATTTCCGTTATAAAATTTCTTACTTTATCGACTAGCTCTTCATTTAATATATCTTCTGTTGATAAAGTAAAAACATCATTCATAGGTGTCATAATAAATGAAACAGGTTTCGACTTTAAATCGAGTACAGCTCCAATGATAGTAACTTCATCTGACGTAAGAGCATCAACATCTGAAGCATGTACTGCTTGATGTAATGATACAAGTGATTTTAAACCTGCCTTTTTGTATACTGTTCCATGAGATTCGCCAAGAAAGAAATCTAATAATAATGCTGTTGGATAAGCAATTGGATACATAATGTACATTAGTATTAGAACAGCCCTAATATTAATTGGTTTGATTAGAATCTCATCTTTACTGTAGATCAATTATTTCTTTTTTTTTTACCAGGCAGTTTTTGCACCAATTGCTAAACCGTGTCGAACGCATATGGCTACACAAAATAAAACAATTAAATTAAATCAAATTCAAACCGAAATTTTACATCTTACATTGAGGTATCACTCTAAAATGACAAAATATTAATTAATTTTACATGTAAAAAAGAACATTTTAACCAACTTACTCGCCAAATATAACAATTAGTGCAGTGGAAATCACTACAGCCTGCCATCCACCTCCTAAAACACCATCCAAGAGAATAGGTAAAGTCTCATTTACAATGACATTAGATAATAATAACGTCACTAAAACCCAATGTTTGCCTCTTTCTAGCAATGCTAATACTTTCTTAGCGTTTTCCTTTTCTGAAGGTGATCCGGATTCTATCAAAACATGAAGATTGGTTTGATCAAGACCCATTAGCCCAATGGTAAGACCTACATCAATTAGTTATCAGATTAAATCAATGCGCAGTTCACATGTTTAAAATTGACTTGCCTGCAAATACTCCGCCTAAAAGAACTAAAAATGTGATGCTGAAAAGTCTTTCATAAAACTCAGGCGATTCATAGGTGACAGGAGGATCGACATTTGGTTCACTTGATACATATATTAAAGGATGTCCTACTATGTTTCTCAATAAAATGAACAACGAAAAAAAGGATATTCTTTTTAGCATATAACTATTAAAATGATTTTATTTTTTATAACGATAAAAAAAAAAAAAAAAAAAAAAAGAGAGAAAAAAGAAGAAATGAAGAAAAAGGGGAAATATAGTATAAATAACAAGAAAGGAGGAGGGATTCCAGTAAAAAAAAAAAAAAAAAAAAAATAGATGTGATAAAGAGTTAAAAAGCCGCATTCTTTCCTTCAGGAGTACAATCATCTACACTGTATTAAAAAAACGATAAAATTCTGTATAATGTACAACCGATAAATCGAAACACACTGAGGCCTGTAACACTCCACAGAATGAAACTCATGTAACTATTTGTTCTATCATCAAAGCTGCCCAATCTTCCTAAATTATTCATAGTACATATCACAATGACAAGGATCAAATTTGTAAAAATCCAACATACAACTAATCTTGTACGGAAATTTCGATAATAATCCTCTTGTCGTGTCTTTGGATCCACAAATTTCTTGCTTTTTTTCGACTCTTTCTTTTGCAGGTTTTTAAAAGATTCTTCATAAAGATATCCAACGTCTTTCTGTTCAGGTAAAACAATTTCAGCAGTTGTCTCGTCTGCTTTGGTTTCTACATGACCCAGATACGGTATATTTTCGAATATATCCTTAGTTCCCCAGCTTACATCATGTGTATTACAAAATGCATATGTATTTAAAATATTGATATAAGCTGGCGTCAGCAGAAAATATTGTATAAAGCTTGTAAGCATGTGCCATGGATCAAAGAAAATGATGCCTGATAATACAAATACTCCGAATGTTGAGGCCATGGATATGATAATGTCTCGAAATGGTCCATTAGATAATAGACTTGATACGTCCTGAGGCTTTGAAAGCTCTGTTGATATTCCAATATATACAATCCAAACAGATGAGAAAATGACATAAATCATTAGCAATGAAAAGAATATCATGATTAATCCGTATGAACCTTGAGATCTTTTTTGTGTATGCATATTGCATATGGATTAGCCAATATCCCAATCCTTTCTTTGTGTTTCACTTACCCTTGAGGCCTATTTCCCATTGAAATAAGAAATAAACAAATTATAAGAACTGCGTAAATGTATGTTAGCACTGTGTGGACAATGTCTGCTATTTCTGACGAGAATGGCGGCTGTTCCATAACTGCTAATGACCCTGTTAATATGTAAAAACTAAGAAAGAAATTTCCCTTTGCTCAGCATTAGATGTTTGTTCCAAATACATTTACAAGTGTATAGTTTACCAAAGCAAACCATGAAAACAGCCAGTTAATACATAAGTAAATCAGTTCAATAATTAATAAAAACTTGCGTCCTGCTGTATGGTTTGTTTCTAATATTTTTCCCCAATGTACCAAACTGTATACTCCAGCAAAGAAGGATCCTACAAATTAAATGAGTATTTTATCTTTCTAGATTTTATAAAGCATTATAGATATATATATACATATATACCATTCAACCATCGTCGTCTTTGAGATATAAATTCTGCAATAGAAAAAGGTACATCTGTTTCACCATAAGCTCCTGAGACATAATGAAGCCTCCATTGTGATTGTGCCTTTGCCACTAACTCATAACACAAAATTCGATCCTCTGCCAAATACATGTTGGCTTCAAAAATGCCTTCAGACACATTTCCACTAGATGTATCTCCCAAAAAATATTTTTTCAATGGCCCTTCACCTGTCATATCATTTTGGATAGCTAAATACCTGTAAGCTGAGAATGCACCTGGTAATACTTGAATATAACCCAAAACACTTTCCAATGGCTTGTCCAATATATTAGAAATTTTATATTCAAAATTTTGTGCAGCCACCAAAGGATTGAGTAAATAGATACCACCCTTTCCTGTCATGGCACGCACTTCACCACACGCACCGCCGATATCTCGATGCTTTTCAAACGGAAGCCATAATTTATAAATTGAATGTGGGCCTGGTCTTGTTCCAACATCCATCAGAATACATACATTGGGCTGTAATACAGGACAAATTGCTTGGAAAAACCAGCGATGAGAATTAATTTTGCGTTGATTTTTTTCTTTGAGACAAAATATGATTTGTGCGGGTACAATATCATTGATGGCACCTTTGTATGTAAGGTCAGGTGTTAATGATAATTGAGATGTGTACTAATAAATAAAGTGTTAATGCATATATATATATATATATATATAATCTTTTATATACCTCATACAAGTGTGCATGAACAGGCTTTTCGTTGATAGTGCTTTTGGCAATGCCTTCTTGATACACCCCTAATACCGAAAGCATATCTAATACCCTGGGATGTATTTTTTCTCTTCCATCTGCGATGATACAAATCACTACTTTTTGCCATGTATGCTCGCCCTATACATATATAAAACCCTGGATTAATATTACATAGTAATATCCATTTTTTTTTTGAATATATTCACCCATATAGGAGATCGATAACGTTTTGTTAATTGAGTTAAATTCTTCATGATACCATGTAGTGTTCTTGACAGTAAAATTTCATCTTCCTGGAATTAAAATATTTGTTTAGTTTATACATATCAAAAATGTTATTTTTCATTTCACAGACATTATACATTGTAATGCAAATTGCAATTTCAGTTTCTCGATTCATAATTTCTTGTCGAAGCGTATAATTCTTCTGATGAAATTCATTTGCATCACAAGTGATGGCTGTATATCGCATCATGTTAAATTCTTTTGGGTCACGAAGTGGAACTCGCTCTAAATACTGGATTGGAACAGGGCAATTCAAAACAAGTTTACCTTGAGGGATCTGAACAAGACGCTTTATTGTCTTGTATCGACGCACTTGTCGAATTTGATGTGGTGCGTGCGGTGAAAACGGTTGTTGTGCATGTTGGTAAAAAGAAGGCGGGTAAATATAATTTTGAGAAGAATGACTCGAAGAAGATGGAAAAGAATTATGATTTAATGGAGGTGGAGACATCAATAAATGAGGAGATGAGGAGGACATCATGTAATGTGATGGAATTACAGGTGGCATTTGCTGTTGGCGATGCAATTGTGGGGGGTAGTAAGGCGATCCTTCCATTTTATTAGTTATTATGGTGTTAAGTATTAATAATGTAACTTATTTGTATGAAAAAGAAAACAAAACAAGACTTTTGTTATTGTTGTTTTTCTTTCAGAGCACTGTTGTGTTACTCCACATGATGGTAAACCACTACACAACACAACAAACAAACTGGAACAGTGAAAATCAAAGCAAATCGAGGTTCGCTATTTAAAAATAAAGAATACTTTCAAAAGATCAAAAAAATATAAAATGGCATTAAAGCACTATATTCAATTATAAGCAAAAATAAAATAGAATTACATGTATAAAGTATTCTTAGCTTATCTACTAGTAAGTTTTACTTTAATAGAAAAAGAATTAAATTTACTTGAAACGCACTTTTTATGCGGCATATCTAACAACTTCATTAGCACTGAAATAAACGTGCTGTAGACGTTGTATCAAAATAAAGCCTACAAAATCCGAAACTAATTACCGAGGGAGAATTGCAAGTATAAACCAATACTATATAAAATTAGGTGTACAAATCCTCAAAATATTTGAGTTGCTAAAAAAAATTCTTTAAAAGTGCATACTTGCTGAAAAATAATGGATCGGCTGTTCTTTGAGATAAAACAAACTATTACTTTAATCTTATTGTGAGATTAAAGCCAATCAAAGTGGTAGAATTTACTCAACTGATAGTCAGATAAGGAAAATAAGGCTTGGAGAACGTTTACACAAACCTTATGATCATGAAACACTACATATTTAATAATGGAAAATTCCCTTTCATTTGGTCATTTCGCAAACAAAAAAAAAAAAAATAATAATGTAAAATATAAGATTCATGTTTAATAATTAATGGAATGATGCAAACGTAGACAAAATATCAGTCAAGGTAATAACACCTTTCAACTCTCCAGTCTCATAGTTCATCCACCAAAGGCGATGTGTTTTACGCAACACAAAAGCAGACATAATTTGAGAAAGAGTGAAGCGATCATGGCAAGTCAATGGAGCATATAAATCTCCATGGCTAGCTTTCAAATACATAACAACAGGTTTTAAGAGAGAGTCCCAACGATTTCTGTTTAAGCCACGTAAATCTTGAGCACTAATTTCTCCAATGAGATCATTGTTATCATCAACTATAGGAAGAGCACTGATGCGATCATCGGCAGCTAATTTCAGGAATGCTTCTGCAGCAGTACATTTAAAATTAAGGCTTGCCTTGATACCAGAAGGCTTGATATTATCTACGGATAAATCCAACATGGCAGAACCAATGTGATGATTATTAGCTTGGAAAAAACGAATCAAATCCATTTGAGAAAGTAACACAAGGCTTGAGGAGGATTGCTGAACCAAAACACGATGAGCTTTTTCAATACTTAAAAGTGAAAGGAGTTGACCCAAGCTATCGGTGGACTTGAGAACAGTTAATGGCTCTGAAATGGAAATGGCTTCACTCAATGGCATTAAAAGAGTATCACTGTTTGTATGTAATGTTTCTACAGAGACCTGATCATATGTAGAAAAAAGTTAATTTCTCACGATCATTACACAAAATATTACACACACACACAACATACCTTTGTACTTAACAATTTTAATAAATCCAAAGCACTTACAATAGCAACATACTTCTTTTCGTTATTTTCAGTATAATAGATTGGAACGGATAAAATATCTTCGGCTAAAAGCAAATCAAAGGCTTCTTCCATAGTAGAAGTAAGAGGAAGATCAAGTAACTCACGATGGATAGGTTTGACTTTGTTGAAAACATCTCCAACAGTTTTTGATTGAATAAATCTTTGCAGGGTATCTTTTTGTTCGTTTATCAATTGCATGTTAGATAAAAATGTGGTCATGTTGAAGACTTGTATGAATGATAAAAATCTTTATGTTGAAAAAGAAAAAGATGTGAATTTAGCTAGAATAAAAAAAAAAAAAAAAAAAAAAAAAAAAAAGAAATGAAAAAAGGGAGGGAATGCTTAGCTCCGATCTTTCCTCTTTCCTCCTTTTTATACCACAATTAAACTATATACTATCATTTACAGCAAAAAGTGACGTTTTGAGTTACCCAGGGCCAATGGGATATGCATTAGGTCACGTCAAATTTTGAGGCATTGGGTGTCAATGTTAAAATTTTAAACAATACAAACCTCATAATATACACTTATGATTGGCTTGAAGAGAATGTTAATTGCGTGCTTTTTACTTTTTTGTTTTAGAGAAGTATACACTTGTCAACTATTGTATTACGACATTTAGAAACAAATTGCACAAACAAATTGTGGTCCAGCTGAAATTTTATCATCAAAAATATGTGCTTTTCATAATCCCTGTTTATTGCGGTTAACGACAAAATCAAATATACGCAAATGCACTGGAGATGTTCTAATTAAACTCAATGCTCCAAAATACTAAATCATTATTCACTATGAGATAAAAAAAAACCCCTTAAAATATTTGGCTTTGGGTTTTTACCGCTTAAATTTAGAGCTTTGAGCCTAAATATCTCTGCAAAAAATTAAGCTATGCTAACAACTTTTAATAATAAAACTTGTTTTATCGCGACTTATAACATGTTTAAGTATGAAAAAATTCTGAGCACTTTTTTTTTTTTTTTTTTTTTTGATATTTTTGTGTAGCAGTTTTCAAAATATTCGTTGTATTTAACAGCAGTTATTCCTTTTTTATGTTATAAGGCTTAATGAGCTCTGCCATGTCCATTTTAGTTTTTTTAAAAAAATTAATTTTTCGCCGAGATATTCTCAAAATGCTTAAAAAACAAATATCCTTGATTTGGCCTCCAAAAAAGACGAATATACTCTCCTTTCCAATTTTGTGTTTGAAAAAAAAATTGACAAATATCATGTTTTCTCTACCAAAAATATAGATAAAAACCTCATCAATAGCTAGATCGATAGATAATTTTTTTGCGCATTTTAGTAAATATTTAAATTTGAAATATTTATATAAAAAGTGACGAGCATCTTCAAAAAAACCTTTAAAATTTCAAGCACATTTTGCGCAAAATTTAATGTGAAACATTTGTCAAAAATTTGTTTAATCAGATGCAAAATTTAAAGCTGTACAAAAACTGCTTAGTGTATTAACTCAAGTTTCTCTGCAGTTCATGAGTTACTGAACAATTTTGTTTTTTGAATCATTTTTGGATCAATTTGTCAACATTAATTTTGGGGCTCCGCCATGATATATCTCAAGCTGTAATGTGAGCTATCATTTTGATTATTTCAACGAAGAATAACTATTTTTTGGTAAAACAAAAATGGCAGAGTAGCTTTCAACAGGATTTATTTTATGACTACAAAAATTTAGTACTTCAATTTAGGTAGAGTACTCAGCTTTTTTAGTCAATTTTTGTTTGATTTAATTAATGTTGAGCCTCAGTGCACCTATATTCTAATATTAACTCTTTTATTTTCAAATAGACTCCATAGCCCGTAGAGGGAAGATACATTCTCATTTCTCATTGAAGTTTTAACATGATTAGGTCCAAAATTGAGCGAAAAATTCGGAAACCATATGAAATTTACTTTTTACAAATGTAAAAGACTGATAGCAAAAACGCTATTGGTTTATCAAACTTGTATGAAATAAATTCAACGCAAAAAGTACCGTTTATTACGATGAATAGAGTAGGGTTTTATATAGTTATTGGATATATGTGATAAGATCTAATGGACAGGGATCCATTAGAAATGTTGTATTCCACCAAGTATCATACTTTACTCTATCGCCGTCTATAAACAATTAATAGATCATACAATTCATTGATTACTATTTAGAACATAAAAAAACAAATCTGGAATCGGATATAAGAAACGCCTACTTTATTATTTCTCAATCAATTAACCGAAAGGCTCGGACCACTCAAATCATGACACCATACTCTTTAACCTCAGCGGTTAATCATTCAAGTAGCTGTCAAGATATATCAAATCACAATCCAGGCACAACAAGCGCAGCATTGAAACAAGACAACTCACAAGCTCTACAATCACAGCTTAATTATGATTGATTAACATCAATCCATAAATTACTCTCAAACAGATTTAATAGTTCAACACAACTCTTAATTGTATCTCAGGAACTTAGTACTAAATCATTATTATAAAAGGCGATACTTTTATATCTAAATAAGCCTTATCTTGTTTTTATTGTACAGTTGAAGAACTGATTAATTACACATTCTTTTTATTATTGTACTCTTTTTTAAGTATATTGTCGCAAATCCGATCCTTATACAACAAGAATAATAATATAAATTGTTATTAATTGATAAATGTTTAGAGATGTAATACGTTATATTTCATTGTTAGTTCCTGATAGACAGCTAGACAGAAACCAATACGGAACAATGGAACTTCCTAGATCTGTCAAAGATTTTTTAATTTTGGAATGTTGTAATTTTGATAGATCACCTATCTCGCCGAATTTGAATCCAAATAACTTTGAAATTTACATGAGTGTAGGCACACATCTTGGACACAATAATCTTAAAGGGTAATTTTCTCAAGCTGTATTGTAAGGGAAGAAAACCATTGTCAAAGTGTACCTATAGTTTGCTGTGCACTTTTATGTAAAACAGTAAACAGTAAAACAAGTAAAACATGTTCTCTATAAATACTCTATTCCAAACAAGCCTTAAATTTACGTATATTTAATGCTAGTGTTGCCCTGAAGTTTGTACCAAAAATTCCCTCAAAGAATAGATTTACTACATAGCAGGCTCGCATTACGGGACCTGAATTATTGAACTGCGTTTTATGTGGACTGTTTCTTAAAATACCTAGAAAATCGCTACAAAATCTACTTCTCAATTGATAACTGTGGTAATTTTAAAGCAATTTCAAAGAATAATATTTCAAAACAGATATATAGAGGAGACAGATAGATCTAGCAAAAATCCCAATTAAGCTCATACATTATTTAAAAAGTTATTTCCACTAAAAGAATACAAAAATGCAACTTCAATGGACTGTAACTCGAGATAGCAACCGTTTAAGCGCATACTTTTTAAGCCAAAAATGATTCTTTCGCTTAATTTTATTATATTTTACCATAAAATCTATTTCGAAAAATCATGAATTTTCCCCTTGTGTACCCTCGTCCAAAATTTGACTTTTTCGAAGAAAGCTAATAACTTTATGAAAAATAGAGCTATAGTGCCAAATTATACCTCAAATAATAGGTATTTTTTTGCTTTATTTGTTTGTAGCTCTAAATTTAAAGTTTTAGTATAAAAGTATTTTTAAAATTACTAAAAACTGATTTTTATGTTTTTGCTTTTTTTGCAAAATTTTTTGTGATAAACATTTTCAAAAAATATATGATTATATGCAAAATTAAATTTCATGTTGAGGTTAGTTAATAAAGTTAGCCAAATTACTATACACTTTCGATGTCAATCTTGCATTTTAAAAATTTAGAATTATTTTTATCGATTTTTTCATTATCAGAAAGCTTTATTTTAAAGTACCGCCACACCTAAGATTTATGAAAATGTAGAAAAAATTTGTGGAAACTGTTATTTTTTGCAATGCAATGGTATGCAGGGGATGTTTAAATCAGAAAATATAGTAGTTACGAATGGAACAACTCGTTGTAAACTGAAACAACGTAATGAAATAGTTTTTCAATTCAAATACTTTAATTGAATTTACAAAGTTTCTTATAAATTTTTGACGAATAAAGAATTAAATCCTTAATATATTAAAATGATTGAAATCGTAAAAAACAGTCATTGATTATTTACAGTTGAAGTGTCATTTTTTCTTTTTCATTTAAACCTAATTTTAATTTTCGTGTTTGTAGTTATATCAACTATATTGTAGTTGGTATGAAAAATCTTAAAGACTTTTGCTAACGCCATTTTAATGGTTAATAAATAATTGAAATAGCCCAATAGATTTGTATTTAATTTAGTTTCCATTTCATTTCAAAACCCATTTTCATACATAATGAGTGAATTAAGTACTGTCTATTGCGCTTCATGTAATGGACCAGGACATTCACGTCGAACTTCGCGTAATTGCAGATTAAACCCATCGAACCAAAATATTGAAGGTGCTCAAATAGAAGATATTCAAATGGAAGAAGCCCAGCCTCCATATTGCGCTTCATGCAACGAACCTGGCCATTTATGTCGAACTTCGCGTCTTTGTAGGCTTAATCCCCCAAATCAAAGCAATAATTAATCTGAACACGTACTATTATCAGTTGATATTGGAAAGAATTCAAATGCGGTACCTTCAGTTCGAGACGATCAAGGGTTGATTGAACATTCCTGTTCCTATTGCGGTGCCTTGATGTGGCTTAATGAAAGAGTAGGGAGAAGCTCCATCAATTCTCCGGTTTATCATTTATGTTGTAACAAAGGAGATGCAATTTTAGCTTCATGGAATCCAACCTCTTTAGAAATTTCTAATTTGCTTTGTGGAACCGATGCCCTTTTAAAAGAATTTCAAAATTTGCACAGATATATATTTATGATACTGCAGAAGAGTTAAGTAACAGACATTCAATTGCTTCGCGTCTTTCCATCACTACTTTAGCTTGTTTGCAACGCTTGATGCATTGATCAAACCCTTATGTTGAGCATTTTAAAAATATAATTGAAATTGCTCGCGAGCAAACAGAAAGGTCCGATGTCAGATGATGGGGCAGACAGTAATGGTATAGATAGTATGAATGAAATTAAGATGGTATTTAGGGCTGAAGGTGTACCCGACCGTAGAAGGTATAATAGACCAACAAACGAATCTGAAATGGTGTTATTATTGTTGGTGGAAATGATGGTGAAGATGGTACACAGGTTTCAGCGCTTGGTGTTGTAATTAAGTTGAGAGACGACAGTATTATGAGCAGGATTAATGAGATGAACCAGTTTTATGACCCTTTACACTACATTCTTTTATTTCCAGAAGGCGAAGATGGGTGGAACATCGATTCATATGACATCTCTGGCGCCCGTAAAATTACTGTAATGAAATATCATTGTTTTAGGTTGATGTATCGTCCACAACAAGGATATCTTCTCTACTTATTTGGAAATTTGTTTCATCAATATATCGTAGACATGTACACAAACATGGAGCAAAACAGGCTGCCATACATTTATAATAACATCATAACCAAAATCGATTGAGATGTGAACATTATCAAGATTTATTAGATGCTGTAAATGTCGACGATTTTAGCGATACCAACAACATGGCAGACATTTTGCTTCGCACAGGCATTAAAACGATTTTACCATCATCTTTTATAGACGGCCCTAGACATATGGCTCAGCTATATTAGGATGCCCTAAGTATATTGTTAGATGATTTGGAAAGCCCGACTTCTTCATAACTTTCACATGCAACCCTTCCTGGCCAGAAATACAAAGAGGCCTACTTTATAACCAAAAGACTTCGGATCGTCCAAATTTATGTGCTGAAGTTTTTAACTTGAAACTTCGGAAACTAATGAACGATTTAACAAAAAAACATGTTCTGGGAAGAGCAGTAGTACATATACAGTGAGGGGAAAAACTATACCAGTGTTTTGCAAAATTAGGATTTTACTGATAATACTTCTTGAGTTTTTATTTTACAAATTTATGCTACAATTCTTTGTAAAGGTGGCATAAAGGGTTTTCAAATAATATAGCTTACACTTTTGTAGAGTGAGTATACGTAGAATACCATAGAAGGAAAGAGGGGAATGCAAATATTGAGAAAAGTGAAAGTAAAGGAATGCATAAACATTCCATGCCTTCATTCTTCGTAGGAACGTCCGAACTTTTTTAATATTAGCATGAGGAATGCTGTGCTTTTGCAGTATCCGGAGCAAACAAAAAACTTATAAAACCCTATCCTTTTCTCTCGTTGCCTCCTATTTTTTCACTACTTTACTTTTTTCAGACCTTCTTACACCATGGTTCGCCCACTTCCTGTTGAGCTTCAAAATTCAATAAAATCTTTATTGCTTCAGAATACCCCCTTTTTTGTTATTAGAAAACGTTATCCATCTGTCTCATTATCTACTATCACTCGTTACAAGAAGAAGTTTTTGTCCAGTGCAACTTTACCAGTTGGCGGAAGACCATCATTTGTCAGTGTATCAACTCAACAATACATTGCAAGAATGCTTTGAAATAGTAGACAAGATGGTCCCAAGGCTGTTCAAGAGTATTTAAGATCAATTGAAATTGATATGTCTTTGTCTGGGGTTCGCAAATTACTTAAGAGAATGGGCTTCAAACCAAGGAGAAAAATTAAGACTAACTTTATCAGCAAAAAAAACAAGCCTCTTCGGCTGGCATGGGCCAAAAAACACCAGCATCTTACGGTAGACCAGTGGAGGCAGTGG
>JAEPRC010000432.1:0-37253 GCA_016758945.1 Mucor plumbeus
TCACTTTGAGTATCTCTTTATTATTGCTGCACTTTAATATTTCAAGTGGCATGAACTCTGTGAGTGATACTTGTAAATTAAGTTATTTTATGATTATCAAGCTTTTAGTATGTAATTCCACTGCAGGACCAAAGTGGGAATGAGAGGCAGTAACATTTCCGTTTGTATGTGGTCAAGACCAGGAGCTTTTTTACGAGGCAGTTGTTTCAGCGTCTCAAGAATTTGTTCAGATTGTAGTAAAATGAGAAAAAGCTTGAAAAAGATACAGTTTAAATCCTTCTTTATTCAAAAAATGGATAGTGTGCAATAAGTCTATATTTCTACTCTATTTATATTATTTATAATTTCATTATGCCTGGCAGTTTTTTACTGTAACTGTCAGTGATTTATCTGAATTAGGAATCACGGGATTACCAATTTAGGGTATTTGTTAAACCATAATGTTTATCATGCAGATCAGACCATGCTACGTTTCATGCGTCTATTCATGCTTTTTATTGAATCACAAAAGTATGATTCTATTTTACTCATGCGATATATATATATATATGTTTATTCTTTTGATAAATGTATTAGTTTGCCGTGATTTAAAGTTTATATTGAGCTTCTTGATTTACATAGTCAAGGCGCCCTTTTAATGTCTGCTTTTTTTCGACATATTTGTTAACGATCCACATAGAGCAATCTTTACTTTAGTGTAAATGTTTTTCAGGTTTATTTTATGAATCTACTTGTTTTTAATTATATAATTCAGTTTATTTTATGTTACGTTACTCATACTTTTCATATTTTATGATTAAACCTATGTCATCTCTATTCGAATATTAAAACATATTTTTATTTGAGATGGCATTTGATTTCTTATGTGTGGAAGTAGTATCTTAGTTTAGCACACTGATGAGAAGGGACATACTGTAGATCTAAATCAGAAGGAAAGATGCTATTTGTAGTAGGAGTTGGGCTCAGGTCAGATGATGGAGTGATTAATCGCTTGGCAAATATACCTCGAAAATGGTCAGCTATGTTATATCAAAAGATAGTATTTAAGAAAATACTCTGCTAAAAGATAAATTTTATTAATTCATTGATGCTTCATATTCACATGTTTTCTAAATGGCTAATTGATTATTAATACATCTAACTAAATGGTAAATAATGGGGTATCTAATATGATTTGTTCCCAAATCATAACGATGGAATCTATAGAGTAGGGGAATAGGAAATTGGATTGTTCGAATAAGATGTGCGATTGATTATGACATTTAGTGTGGGATACTAAATGTCATTTCATGTTGGATTTTAATAATTACTCTTGAGTTTCTGTATCTGGATAAACTTTTGATATATCAAAAGCCATACGTCAGCTGGGGCACGAGTTGTAGTAGATGCAGTTTAATAAAAAGCAATTTAATGTTAGAACGCTTTTTACAACGTTGTCCTAAAGGCTTTACCAAAAGATCTCTTCAAAGAGTAGATTTACTACGTATTGAGCTTGAATTAAGGTGACTAAATTATCAAACTCCGTTTTATGCAGACTGTGTCTTAAAATACTGAGAAAATTTCCACAAAATTTACTTTTCAGTTGATAACTCTTGCAATTTTAAAGCAATTTCAAAGAGCAATATTTCAGAACAAATATATAAAGAAGAGAAATAAATCTTGTAAAAATTCCAAGTAAGCTCATACACTATTTATAAAGTTATTTCCATTAAAAGCGTACAAAAACGCAACTTTAATGGACTATAACTCGAGATAGCAACCCTTTAAGCATATACTTTATAAGCCAAAAATGGTTCTATTATTTAGTTTTATTATATTTTATTATAAAATTAATCTCGAAAAAAACATCAATTTCTCCTTGTATACCCTCGTCCAAAATTTGACTTTTTCGAAGAAAGCTTATAACTCTATGAAAAATAGTGCTAGGGAGACAAATAATTGCCCAAATGATAGGTATTATTGTCTTTTATTTGTTTGTAACGTTAACTTTATAAATTTATTATAAAAATATTTTTAGAATCACTAAAAACTGATTTTCATGTTTTTGTATTTTTCTCAAAAGTTTTGGTGACAAAGGTTTTCAATAAATATATCATTAAATACAGAATTAAATTTCACGTTGAGCTTGTTTAATAAGGCTAGCCAGGTTGCTATACCATTTCAATGTCAATTTTGCATTATAAAAATTTAGGATTGTTTTTATCAATTTTTTCATCGTCAGAAAGTTTTTATTTTAAATCACCGCCACACCTGGGATGTATGAAAATTTGGAAAAAATCCATTGAAATTGTTACTTTTTGCAATAATGCAATGATATGTAGGGAAAGTTTAAATTAGAAAACATTGTAGTTGCGAAAGAAACAACTCATCATTGTAAATCGAAGCAAGGTAGTAAAATAGTTTTTTCAATTCTAATTGGTTGAATTTACTACTAGGGTTTCTTGTACATTTATGAGAAATAAGGAATTATATTTATTAAGTTTATGGGGAAAAAACTCTCTAAACATCTATGTATTTGTATTTTGACCATGCAATATGCAATAGTATGTTGCATGACGACGATGAATTTTATTAAGTTCTCACAATAATTTTTTTTTGGAGGCGTATATATTAGAGAACCCTAATACGACCTTATTAGATGCCGGAATGCTGTAGTGCTAATAGTTTTTTCCCAAATACCTTACATTTAAATTAAACTTTCAAAAAAAAAACTGTCAGCGTCGGTTCAGTAGGTACCTCAGACTACACCTCCTCCACTGGCTAAGCCGGGCAAACAAAGGTTCAAGCCTACCATACACTTTCCAGAAAATTCAAGTAAAACAAATTGAATTACATAATATAAATTTATAGTAAATTCTAAAAAAATAGTTAGAAAGTATAAATTAATAAACATTATCTTCATATTCAGTATTAATTATTTATTGCATTCTAAACATACTAAATTAATGATACACAAAAACTTATAATATCACGTGTTTTTAAGAAGAAGAAGTTAATAAGCCACTACAGCTTTATCATCATTACCCTAAGATGCCCTAAGACGTCTCCAATATGGACGTCTTGGGGTTTACCCCAAGACAACTCATAAGACAGCTGGGTTTGGTACCCTAATACGGACCCTAATACGGACCCTAATACGGCTGTATTAGGGTTCCTAAGACAGTATCAAATACAGCCTGCAGTGGAATTACATACTAAAAGCTTGATAATCATAAAATAACTTAATTTACAAGTATCACTCACAGAGTTCATGCCACTTGAAATATTAAAGTGCAGCAATAATAAAGAGATACTCAAAGTGAACACAATAACAAACGCATGCGAAAATACAAAATACTTTTGAACCAATACATGTCGTGTGAACGATAGCACCCTTGATCACAGTGCAATCGATTACACAAATGACATATATACCAAGAAGTATTTTACTTAATTCAATAAATAATAATATCAAAGATATTAGGTTTAATCAACTATTCCCCTGTGTCATAGTTACACTACCAATGAATAACATTTCAAGCACACTTTAGAATTCACACCTTAAAATCAAGGTTACCTAAATAGATATAGCCAATAGCTCCCAAATGGCCCACATTGTCGCACTTGACATATAATCCTTTATGGTCGATGCTTCGCATGATTTATCCTTTCAATATGATATCAGTAACAACAACTCAAAATTAGAAGATTACTCCATTCAAGTCTGATGGTATACAAGTTCTCTAAATCACTATAAATACCCTCATACTTTTTCAATTATATTTAATCTTCAGAAATCTTTTGTAATAAAACTTTAGCTGATTATAATTGTATTTCTACCGCTTTTATTTTTATATTTTTTTATTTTAGTAAACAACTTCGTTATATACTGCACAGCCATCTTCATGTTCCTAATATGCCTCTAATACAGCCATATTAGACTTTTGTTATATTGTCTAATTGGATGATTATCATCTCTTTTTATCAAAATTACGTATCTCTTCACTTGTTCATTGGCTTATTACCATCTCTTTTTATCAACTTATTTATTATTTAGTTATATTAGTGGCCTCTATTTACATTTTAGATGTAGATGTTTACATATTACTGGATTATATATATACCAAATGTACAAATCATTGGTTGGTATCAAACTATTATATGGCAAATACGTCGTTGTTTTTTCTTATTATAGATGTATAAACAATAATACATTAATGGGTCATTATATTATGGTTGTATATTAAAACGGTTTTATTAAAATAATTGTAGTAATGTAGTAATAATATTATCAATATATAAGCGCGCATATAAGATGCACGGGCTGAAGTATTTTTATTACAATAAAAAATTATGAAGACGACAACACCTACCTTGAGTCCCATTAAATTATATCAACAATAATAAATTATCCTTAAAGTTTATAAATAAAAATACAATTTAAAAAGACAATAATGTATCAGCTTTTCCAACTGTATATAAAAACTAAAAGAAGTCTGAAGTTTATTAAGATATAAAAGTATGGGTCTTTTATATCAGTTCATTATTTACTACTGAGAATATAACTATAGAACCAATAGATCAATATGATAAGTATTTATCCATATTGATTTAACAAATTAGGAAAACAATATGTTGAGTGCTTTTCCTAGTTGACATGTTTCAAGTTTAGTATTTGTCTTGTTCTTGTTTAATTTGTTGATGGAAGGTCCGTGCCTGAAGATCTAATTATATTAATAGCGCCGCCTATTAATATTGAGTTTGACATGAGTTAATTGTGCTACTGAGCCGCATGGAAAAGTAGAATATTCGTAGTTGATACTTCTTTCTGAAGTATTGGTTATACTATGGATTTGCCCAAGCCACAATCATAGTATCTTGACTATCAGGTTAGGATGTAGATTTGTAGAAGGTGACATGGAATACAACAAATAATATAGTTTGTGTGTATGTAAAATGCTCCTAGTTAAATGCAGAATGACTATATCAAAAGAGAAATTATTAGTTAAAATGAAAGTTGATTTTAGATAGTAAATTTATAAAATTAAATACATACATTATTACTACATTACTACCCTGACGATAGCCCAGCATATGAAATAGAAGATATTCCTGAAAATCTAATTTACAAATAATAAAAAGACATGTATATAAAGTATACATATAAATATAAAAAAGAATAAAAAATATATCTTGAACCAGTTGGTAAAAGCAGCATCAGTTGAGTATTATTAAAAGCTAGTAATATTTGCATAGGGAATATATAAATCTTACTACAAGACGACGAATTAAGACTCTGCACAAGAAAGATTAATGTTAGACTACTAAATTTTATGCTTGAAAATTCTTGTTATTTATACAACATTTACCTTTGTAACAAATAGAAGACTCAAAGCATAGTGCTTTGAATATATATGCAGTATATAAAAAAAAAAGAAAAAGAGAGAAAAAAAAGAGAGAATTAGAAGAAAGAGGAAAAATTAGCAAGAAGCGAAAGTAACTCATTTTATACACTTCCATTGTACGATACGAGATATTAGTTTTCTTGTATAGAAGTTCCAAAACAATACAAATACATAAAACATTGGCTATTTACTATTTACGTATGTGCTGAACTAAGATACTATTTCCACACATAAGAAATCAAATGTCATCTCAAATAACACTATGTTCTAATATTCAAATAGAGATGACATAGATTTAATCATAAAATATGAAAAGTATGAGTAACGTAACATACAATAAAATAAACTGAATTATATAATAACGAGTAGAATCATAAAATAAACCTGAAAAACACATAGACCAAGGTAAGGATTGTTCGATGTGGATCATTAAAAAAATATGTCGAAAAACAAACATTAAAAAGGCGCCTTGATTATGTAAATCAAGAAGCTCAATATAAACCTTAAATCACGGACAAACTAATATATTTATCAAAAGAATAAACATATGGATATCGCATGCGTAAAATAGAATCATACTTTTGTGATTCAATAAAAAGCATGAATAGACGCATGAAACGTAGCATGGTCTGATCTGCATGATAAACATTATGGTTTAACAAATACTCTAAATTGGTAATCCCGTGATTCCTAATTCAGATAAATCACTGACAGTCACAGTAAAACTGCCAGGCATAATGAAATTACAAATAATATAAATAGAGTAGAAATATAGACTTATTGCACACTATCCATTTTTTGAATAAAGAAGGATTTAAACTGTATCTTTTTTTAAAGCTTTTCTCATTTTACTGCAACGTATAAATTTGAGAAAAAAGCCAAAAGGAAAGTAAAAATTACCGAAAAATTTTGTAACATACACTTGTCTATTATTTTAATATATTTACTTCATTTCTAATTACTATCTAATAAAAAAAATATTCATCTAAAAAAAAAAATATTGGAGAGTGTGAGAATAATACAAAAAAAGGAAAAAATAACATTGGGGAAAAACAACAAACATTGTGCGCTAAAAATTACTGCTTGAGCGCTCACTTAATTTTGGTTACTACTGCAAAAATATTTTGAAGGCGTATTAGGGTTCCCTAAGACGTCCCGAGACAGCCTAAAGCTGTAGTGAAGATAATTTTTATAAACTACAATATATTTAATATACTTATTATTAAAACAAGTTGAGGGGCTATGGCCCAATGGATAAGGCGTCTGACTACGAATCAGGAGATTCCAGGTTCGACCCCTGGTAGCCTCAACTTCTTTTTTTTACTTTTGCTCAATAAAGTGAGACGTTTCTCTGCTCTTTTCTTTGCTTTCTTGTGTTGTTATATATTGTTTACAAAAGGGTATTAGTGAGATAAAAGTTGATATTTGTTATTATTATATCAAATAATACTTTATACCAATTAAAAAGATTATACACAAGTCTGTGTGTACCTGACATCGCTACCAGTCTGTTATATCATAATATAATTTGCTATTGCTTAATTGCATTTGAATAATTTAAACTAATAGCAATTATGAATTTCGTATATTTGCAATAAATGGCTAAATATAATGTTTATGTGATTATAATGGAGTGGTATTAGATGTCTTTACAACTTGAAATAAATATGAGCACACAGTGTACAATATGACCTAATTGTGTTTGTAAATGTGGTCATTTTATTTAACACTTTTACGTAACAAAGTTTTCTTTATCTTTGTGCCAAGTAGCAAATTTAAGTTTAAAAAAGATTTCAATCTATATAAATTTGCAATATTTTGGTGTTACTTACTTTTTTTCTATCGAAATGTTTATTGATTTATAATACATTGATCATATTTATAGCATTTGACAGTTAATACAGTTTTTATTATTATTACAGTAAACCCAAATCAATGTGTTGGTATATGATATTATATATATATATATATATTAAAAAAAGGTTAAGCCTTTGACAACAGACATTCAATGTAAATAGAATGGATCAAATTTTGAGATTGTTAATGAATACAAAAAAATCTTTTTTATCAAAACTTGATCGTATGCATACCATATTGAGAGTCCTCATAGAGGCTTGGTATTTTTTTCTTTGGCATTATACCGCATCAATAGCAATAATAGACTTTATTATATATCGCCACACATTAATTTGCTCTATTTAGTCTGTATCACCTATAGCTTACAAAAATCTTGCTTTTATATACATAATATTTAAATGAAGTATATAGATAGTAATGCTTCGAGTATAGACAGAAACCGACTTCCTGAGAACGAAGAATTAATTTATAAATTAATTTTACTTAATTTTGTCTTGGCCAAAGTGATAAATTAAAGCTTTACTGCTATACCAAAAATATCAAATGTCGATATGACGCTTTTCTTTTAAATTTCGACGTTTGATCCTGCTCTCAAATATATACAGATTTATAAAATATTCTTACTTTCTAAACCAAAGGACTATATGTAGACCAGTAGTGGCTGAAAGTATGATTAAAATTACCAAATATAACAGCAATTTTTTATATAATTCTTTTGACAGAAATGTGGCCACAAAACGTTTCTTTAATCCATTTTGGAACTTTAAGTTAAAACTGAACTTTGAATGTAGAAAAGAGGAAACAACATAAAAATAGTCCCGTTGTGCCTTGTTGGACCAACTTGTTAACCTTTTCCCCTTTTTAAATACCTGTAACATAATAAGATTCTTTTTTTTTCCTAATTGCATATAGTTTTTATGAGACCAGAAAATAATAAAAGCACTAAAAACATCCATGTATTTCGAGTCAACCGCTCTGTAAAAACAAAAGAAAAGCAACAAAATAAAACAAATATCAGCCCTGTTACAATTAATTCTCGGACTAGTTTATCTGCTGAAACAAAGCGCTTGATATGCGAAGACCATATCAGTAACCCAAAGTATACGCAAGAAGCTCTTGCTAAAAAATATGGCTGTAAGAGAACCACTGTAGCTAAAGTAAGCATATACATTAATTGATCTTGTATGTATGTTAACTCTACATTTAGATTATCAAATCAAAAGAACGCTGGCTCGCTATTGCTAGCGATGCTGCTATCGCCAAACGATTTCGTCAACGAAATTCGAGATACCCGTTAGTAGAGAATGCATTAGTATTGTGGCTGGAAAAAGAACAAAATAATTTAGCCGCCATAACAGATCAAATGCTTCGATTTCAAGCTCGTCAATATGCACAAAGTTTTTCACTGAAAGGTTCATCAGGTTCAGAGGATTTCAAAGCATCGAGTTCCTGGGTAGCCAATTTCAAACAAAGATACCTGACCCCAAAATTAGAAAAATTAGAAAAATCAGAAAAATTAGAAAATAGGAGCCCAACGTTTGAACGAGAGTCAATCAATGATGCTGTACCTGAATCTATCGAAATTAAAGACCAACGTCGAGGCATATACAGAAATGCAGTACATAACTTCACATCAGTTTTTTCTGTGGGAACACCAAAAGCACATGTACATACCCCATCGCCAGATCCCACATCGATTGCTTTGGCTACAAACAGCAACAATACATACAAGAATGAAGAAAAACGGGGCCCCAAAAATAAAGACCTGGTTGTGGAGTCAAATACATCAGCGACTGAAAGCGATCAGACTTCTGTTTCGTACAATGCAGAATCTGAAGAAGGTGATCAAGAGGAAAAAGTAGAACTAACAGAAAAAGAAGAAAAAGAAGATGAAGAAATGACAGATCAAGATATGATGGACTATACAGATGATTTTGATGGTCCTTGTTTTCACAATGACACAGTAACAACCGACTTACATACCCAACAATTAAGCAATAATAATGAAGATGACTCAACGACGGCAATAACACCACCCCCACAACAACAAAATAACCCAAAATTGAGTGCAAAAGAGCATTTAGAAGCAGCATTAGCATTTTATACCAACCAAAATGAAAGCAGTACATCATTGTCAGCCAACATGATTAAACTTATTCTTCAAAACGATTTTGTTAATTAAACAATCAAATAAACTTATTTATTCATTTAAAACTGTTAGTATCTTTTACTCATTCGATCTAGTAGTCGTTGCTTCGTCGATTTTTGTGAAGAGCTGGAATTGTTTGAAAGAGATCTTTTACGATTAGAAAATAAACCAGATATTCCGCCCATAGATTTTGATCTAGATGTGCCCATACTATCATCATCACTGCTACTACTGTCATTATTATCTTGTTGTTTTGGTTCAATTTGTATTTTTTTCTTAGGTTTACGATTAGCTGGTTTTCTAATTTTGCTGCTACTGATAGTATTACTAATATTGCTGTCCTCAATAACGGGTATCGTATCTTCTTCATCATAGTCATCATCTTCTACATCAAATTCGTCATCATCGGCATCTAATTTAAAGTCTTCTTCATATTCTTCTTCCTCCTCGTCGTGAAAATATACATCTTCCTCTTCTTCTTCTTTTGGTTGTTTCTCCCCTTTAATAGGTTTGGGTGTAGGTGGTTTCATTCGAATCACAATTTTCTTAGGTAATGGTTCTTTTTCTTTTTCTAATTTGCTTTTGCTATTAATTGTTTTCTTGACTAAATCCAAAACTCGATCTGATAGACCAATTGGATTTTCAATACTATCTGGAATATCCAATTGTTTTTTATCAGTATTCGTAAAACTATCTTCCTTCGCTATCGCCACGCCTGATTTATTTTGATTTATATCTTTACGTAAAAACGATGCTAATAATGCTATACTTTCCAATTCAAAATACGATAGTTTGCTTGCTATTTCTTCCTGCTGAAGCCAAGTATCAAACTTGGCCAATGCATACCAATTTAATCGTTTATAATATGGAAATCTAAACTTTAAGGGCACATCTGTCACTTGTTCAATGGCATAAACTGTGAGTTGTGTACCAATATTGAATGATTGTAGAAAATTGCCGCCAATCACAATGGCGTCTTCGGGTGTGTAAACTGCATGAATCCAACCAGCTGGAATAATCCTAATCATCACAATAAGTAAATCTAGTAGTTGATCACTTGATTATATTCTCTTACATGGTATTTCCCGCCGTAAGTTTTACTTGGAAACATTCCTTGACTTCATCCCCTAAAAATGTGGTTGATTGTTCTGGAGAAGATGACCATTTTGAATATTTTTTCAAATTTTTGGCAGTTGGCTCAATGAAATAAAATGTTTTAGCTCCACTAAGAATATGATAAAATACCTAAAAATAATTTGGTTGTTAGTATACCTTTATATTTAATCATATTAACAACCTACAGAGCTTCCACCAAAATCAATATGACTAAAGTAACATCAGCTTTTATATACACAGAAAAAAATATAATAAAATACTGTACTTACAAATCAGTGTAGGAATCCTTTGTGCCCATCAAACAATATAATTGGACTTTTGGGAATTCTTCAGGATGTTTTTTGGCAGGCCACATTAGATCAATCCAATCCATTTCTCTCACAATCTTGGGTCGTGTGATTTGATCTGCTAAATCCGTTCCACTTATCTCCAAACTAATCACATTACGGATTCTATCTCTATTTTCGCTATGAAAATACTCTGCCCAACGTCCCATGGTCCAGCCTGGACTTTCTGATTGTGAGGCCACATCAATGACCTCCACAGGATGATCATCTCCACCAACTAATCTCGCAATGTCGTAAACTGTAATATTACTTTTAGGCATCAACATTTGCAATTCAGGCTCATTCTTTTCAACTATAAAAGGTTCTTTTAATCCAGTATTTCGTAATAGTTCCATATTCACTTCCTTTGCTTGATATCGTTTAAATTTATCTTTTTTAAATGATTTGACAGCGAGTAATTTACCCCAAATTCTTTCATCTCCCGCTGCATTGCCTTCATTTAAATCTGCATAGTTGAGTCGTGCCTGACTTCTACTTGACTTTCTTTGTTGTTGTGGTTTGTCTATATGAAAAGGAATTGCAAAAAAAAAAAAAAAAAAAAAAAAAAAAAAAAAAAAAAAATTAATCGGATAATTATGATCAAGGAAATTTTTATTTTCAATCAACTTACATGTAGTTGGACCATGCTTTGGTTCACATTTTGGACAATGGTAGTTTTCTATTTGGTCAACATTTGTTAATTTGAGACAATGCCAATGGTACCATTCTTGACACGCGTCGCATGCTATCCATTTCTCATTGAGTTCTTGAACTCCTTCAACGCAATATGGACAAGTACTCATTTAGTATTTGCTTAAGTTGAGTTGAAATTAAATAAATAAAAAGAATGTATAATAAGGCTGCTATGGATTTGATAGAAAAAGTTTTTTTTTCGTTTGAATTTATCACAACTGAGTCTCAATCAAATGGATAGGTGTGCATGTATCTTGAGATGCTTCAACTGAAAGAAGGTCGAATATACAATTGGATTCGCTAGATTTGAGGTGCAAAACAACTTAATTTAAATATATTATAACAATATAAAAGATATTGTAGTCGCTTTCAAATTTGTGTTTTAAAAAATATATTTATATAACGGTTCACAGATGCAATTCTGGATAATAGTGCTACAACCACTGTTATTTTGTGCCACCACTATTGCTGCAAAAATGGATGGATTTTGTAGCAGAACCATCACTCAAGTATAAAAATTGATAATATACAATATAAACGATAAGTACAGTATAATCACATGTAGCTTTGGTTTGATTAGCTTATTCTTTTGCAAATTGCATTCGATGAAGAATATGAAATTAAAATGAATCTCTGAGTTATAAGCCCACTATTAACGCAAAATTTAATTAGTATTTATATATCAAGTAAATATCCTGAAATACATATAATTTTAATATAGACATACAAGACAGTAAATATACTGCAAAACATATGAAATGTAGCTAGAAGTTTCTGTTTTGCTAAAGTGGATACGAATTGCGTTTGCTCCATATATTATATGTTTAGCGATCGAGCCTTCGACATTTAAATAAACTTTCAGTAAATAACAAAAATTATCAATTTTCAGCATGAAATCATGAAAAGCCATTAAGTCGGAGGCATTGTTTATACCAAAAGTATATTCTATCTTACTAAAAGCTTGTAGTTTTATATTGAGTATTTTATTTTGTACTTTCATCTTGATTTTTTTTTTTTTATTAAAAAAGGGATCAAATCTAAGTCCCAAGCAAATTTGCTGTCAGTTCAGACTATTTAATTTGAATAAAAGATGCCATTATTGAGGTCATAATAGGATATACATCATTAAATGTAACTTATGATATAATGTAAATATATAAAAATAATTATTTTAAATGCTTATTCTATTCAATGACATCAGTATGGTAATTTAGTCAGTGATTTCAAATTTCTTTTGAGGCTGAGACATTTGATATTCCTAATCAGGGTTTGATAACATATTCAAGACTAATGTATCAATATTATATGAAACTAATTGGATAATACGAGCAAGAGAGATTATTAAGAATAATAATTAGGTTATAAGATTAGAAAGCACTTACTTCAGATGTAGAGTGGATGTTGTTTTCAGCGTTGCTTTTTGTTTTGTTACGCTGGCTTTTAAAAGAATAGGCTGCTGTTGGATGGGTTGGTTGAAAGAGGAGCAACAGCAAACAAACAAATTATTTGAATTGCCTGCTTCACTTGCTTAAAAATTTTTCAATAAAAACATGGATTCTAAAGCAGAAGGCCTTCGCCAATCTATGCTTGAAAAGCAAAGACAAAAAATTTATGAAGAATCAGAGAAAGAACGTCAAAAGAATGCAAAGGTAATCTTAGGTGCAGAACTATTTGTATTTTGAAGAATTAACTTGTAGGAAGTATAGTTGAGTGAAGTTCGCGTAGGTTCAGATAAATTTGTTACTACCAAAACCGACATCGAATCTCAATTGAAAAGCAGTACGATTGGTTTAACAGAACTCAAAGATTATAGAAAGATCAGAGAGAATTTAGAAGAACAACAAAAACGAGAAGCAGCTAAAACAGCTCCCTTGAGGTATTTACAAACAGAAAAAGTAAATGAATAAACTCATTAATATTAATAATTTAGTGATGAAAAGAGAAAAAAGAAAAAGAAGAAGCAACCTTTGAAATTATCATTTGCAGGCGATGATGAGGAAGAAGAAGAAGAGGAGGAGGAGGAAGGAAAACGAGCTTTAGAGAAAGAAAAGATGGAAGAAGAAAAACAGGTGAAGAAGAGAAAAATGTTGAAGGATCCTTCAATCGATACAAGCTTTTTACCTGATAGAGAAAGAGAAGAAAAAGAGCGCATTGAGCGTGAGCAATTGAGAAAAGAGTGGATTACCAAACAAGAGGAAATCAAGAGTGAGTAGACAAGAAATTTTTACATTGGAAATTTTACTAATACAACATGCCTAGATGAAAAGATCAACATTACATATTCATATTGGGATGGCAGTGGACATCGCAAAGTAGTTACAGTAAGTTGTACAATGTTAGCAGACCCAAAACAGAAATATAATCGACCATTGCTTAGTGTAAAAAGGGTGATTCCATTCAACAATTTTTAGATGCTTGTCGCCAACAATTTTCTCAATTGCGTGGTGTAAATACAGACAATCTCTTATACGTGAAAGAAGATTTGATTATTCCACATGTAAATTTACATAAGCAAATTTTGCATAATTTTCATATTTAGTAATTTCTTTATATAGCATTTTACATTTTATGATTTCATTATCAACAAGGCAAGAGGCAAATCAGGGCCATTGTTCAATTTTGATGTTCATGAAGATATTCGATTTGTCAATGATGCAACCATCGAAAAAGATGAGGTATGCTTATATTTTTGATTTGAAGTATAAAATTATTTAACTTAAATTCTCCATCAAATAAGTCCCATGCTGGTAAAGTAGTTGAAAGAGCTTGGTATGAACGAAATAAACATATTTTCCCTGCAAGTCGTTGGGAAGTATTTGATGCAAAGAAATCGGTAAGTTATTGATTATTCATTTAATGGAATGTTCTTGAATTAACTCGAATATTTGTTTCCGTAGTATGGCAAATACAAGATTAAAGGTTAAAATGAAGTACGAAATAAATTTGAAATCATGTATAATCATTAGAAGTGCTTACAAGCAAAGTGACCAAATAAAAAGGCGAGGATCCTTTTAAGATTAATAATCCGGGATTTCAAATTCTTGATAATCATTACAAATTTTATGTAATGCGGAGAGACCTGCAATTTTTATTTCCTATAAAAGAACAGACTTTTTGACTCTTTCATTTTTTTTTCCTTACTTTAAATTAAACAACTTAAATTAATAACAAACATGTCTACTTCCCCAATCTCAAGAATTGCTAGAAACATTACCAAGTCTGTTCTTTCAAGAGAACAAATGGATGGTGTAGGTGCTAAGGGTAAGATACAATTCAATTAAATTGTTATATACACATATATTAACTAAATTTTTAGTTTACCGTTCCATTGGCAGTCAAGCCCTTCGTAATTTGGATCCTTTCCTTATGCTTGATGAATTTGATGTCCGTGCTCCAGGTGGTTTCCCAGATCATCCTCATCGTGGTTTTGAAACAGTTACTTACATGTTGGAAGGCGAATTCTTACATGAGGACTTTAAGGGACATAAGGGCCGCATTGGCCCTGGTGATCTTCAATGGATGTCTGCAGCCAAGGGTATTGTTCACGCTGAAATTCCTGCAAACAACAGCAGAGCTCATGGTCTTCAACTCTGGATCAACCTTTCCAGTAAAAACAAGTTATCCGAACCTAATTATCAAGAATATCCCAAGGAAAAGGTTGTCGAGGCTACTCCTGAAGAAGGCGTCACTATCAAGGTCATTGCTGGTGAATCTTACGGTGTCAAGAGTCCTGTTATGACAAGAACTCCCACCATGTTTATTGATGTTAAAATGAAGAAGGGCAAGAAAATCGAACAAGTAATTCCCAAGAACTACGCTGGTTTCATTTATACTATCGCCGGTTCTGCTCTTTACGGTGGAAGTAAGCACAGTTCAGAGGCACATCATACTTTGGTTTTGAGTGCTAATGAAGGTGATCATATTCCTGTCGAATCTACCTCAGATGATTGCCATTTTGTTGTTATTGCTGGTGAACCTATCAATGAACCCATTGTACAACATGGTCCTTTTGTTATGAACACTCAACGTGAAATCTATCAAGCTTTTGCAGATTATCAACATGGTAGAAATGGTTTTGAAGGTGCCCCTGAATGGACCTCATCTATTAGAGATCGTTGGTCTTCTTAAATGGTTATACATTAGATTTTAGTTTTCGGCTCTACATTTATCTATAAATCAATTTTTATATATCTTTATCAATCTCTATATTACTATCTCTTTAGAAAAAAAAAACACATTAGTAAATACGCCTTTAAATATTAGTAAATAAATGAATAAAAAATACCCATTTAAAAAAAATCAAAGTTTTATTGTTTGTCTCGTATAACACACCTATAAACTCTAATTTCTTATAATTATATTCAATGGAGTTTGCTATACAAATATTTAAATGGCGAGCCATTTGGGCTCAGGTTTCTAGTTACTTGGAAAATTCAAAGCGTTTTATGCTGCCTGCTTTCGCAAATAATAATTTGCATACAATAGAAGCCAAAATGAAAACAAGTTTGTTAAAATAAATTTTAAATTTTAGACATCTAATCATATTGAAGGCCATTTTGACTCCCCTAACTGTGGAATATTGAAATTTCCCGCTTTTTCCTTAAAACTGGGCCTCATTTTTCAGCCCTGTTCTACTTCTTTTTTTTTTTTTACTAAATAATATCAAGAAAAAATTATATACCAATGTACCTGATATGTTCAACTTTAATTCAAAAACAAGTATCCATAAATATCCTATTTTTTGCAGCCGGTATGACTTTTGCAGTGCTAATGTTTCAGATTTTGATAGGCATTTCACTGATAAAAGTTAAAAACTTTGGACTTTGATATCTCTATAGAAAATTAAGCTATACTAACACTTTTTAATAGTAAAACTTTCTTATTTTGTAATGCTTTATAACATATTGAAGTATAATTTTTTTTTGGGCACTTTTTTTTTTTTTTCTTTTTTGACATTTTTTTGTAGCAGATTTTAGAATAATACCAATTATATTGAGCAGCATTTGTTTCTATTCATATCATAGGCCTTTTTGAGCTTAACTAATGCGATTTAGTTTTATCAAAATATTAATTTTTTATAGAGATATCCTCAAAAATGTGTAGAAGAAGGATATCCTCGGTTTTGCTCCAAAAATAGACTAGTATACCCTCGTCTCAAATTTTAAATTTGAAAATAGAATTGACAAAAATCTCGTTTTCCCCCAACACTGATCTACATCATGTTCTTAGGACAGAATAAACATAGTAATAGTTCTGATAAAGTGTATATATAAATACAATATACAATATAGCCTTTGGACGAATTATGTTAACAAAATTGTACTATTTTTCGCAAGGATATTATATTTAATAACCCTTCTTTTTGAAAATTCATTACACGCTTTAATTGAAAACAATTAAAAATGCAATCTGCATAATTACTGATTCAAGTAAGTTGCTATTTTACATGGTCATAGGTATTAGTAGATACTACATGTAGTGCCACAGGTATCAGCTTCCATGAATCATCATGCATTCACTGGATTTGAATAGCAAGTTGGTTTACTTGCTAATAATTCACTCCTGCTAAGGCTAGTAAGCTCACCAGTTTTCGCCGAATGTGGCTCCAAACTAGATTCCGTTGCAATGACAGGTACGTCTAGTGTTGATCCATAGCACAGCAAAGCTTCTAATTTCATCCAAGAGTTGCTATGAGCATTGTGTTATTTTAGGCTCGCCTCGTCTTGTCCTTTTTCTTGTACCGCAAATGTATATGTGGTATGTCCTAATGTTTTTCTATTAGACTTTCATGAATTATATCAACCTAAAAACAAATTGAAAGGTTTCAAGATTAATATGTAAAGCCTTGAAGATAAGCAACCTTTTCAAGACGCTTTGTAAGAAAAGATTATCTCATATTAATAAAATGCATAGTATTTAGAGGTTTTATTCAATATTGAGGTAATTTTAAAAAGAAATGAAATGCCATCATGATTTTTTAGCTATATAACAATGTAGTAATATAAATTACAAGAAAAAAAAAAAAGTAAGGGGCATGGGGAAATATACAAATCATAACATGAAACTTTACAGGATAGAAAAAAAAACAAAAAAAAAAAGAAGAAAAAGAGAGAGATAGGGAAGAGATTTATAAACATGTAGCAACAAAAAGGAAAAGAAAGCAGTTGAGGAAGGGGTTATAATCATAATCATAAATAAGTTGATGGAAAAATTAAATGAGTTTTTGATGTTTGCAACTTTTGGAGTTTTGAATTGTTACAGGAGATTTATAAAAGTTTTGAAAACCACTTGAAGCAATAGCAACAGCAGCATCAAAGCTATAGTATCGTTGTTGCCGCAGTTGCAGGTGTTGATGTTGTGGTTGATGGTGTGGAAGTACTTGCTGTTGTTTCTGTAAACCAAAATAAGAATCAGTATCATACACCGGAGGGGGCGTTAATGGATCATAAGCATCAATAGGGGGTGTTGACATACCAAAATCTTTTTCATACGAAGGAGTGATAGGAATACTATTATTATATTCATCTCTCTGTGAAGTATAATAATTACTGCTTTGTCCTTGAGCTTGGTTGTCAGACCAGTTATCATTATAGTTATTATTATAATCTTGCCATTGTTGCTCTTGTGTTTGATAATGCGATGATTCTTGTTGTGGTTGATGCTGTAAGTGCTCATTGGTATTATGTTGATTATCCGCATTTGCATAAAAATATGCATTCGCTGATTCATCATGCGATGGGGTGGTATTTGTAACAGCTCTTGTAAAATTATACTCTTTTCTTTGCTGCTGATGATGGGGATCTGAATTAATTCCAGAAGTTGATTGTGCGCTACTGTTACTGCTGCTGTTTAATGGAGATGGATCATATTGCTGCTGCTGATGATGGTCAGATAAATTCAGTTGTTCTTTTGCATCTAGTTGAGCTCGTAGTGTTCGAATAGCCATATACAACTGAGGAGAAAGTAGCATACCATCAAATATTTGAAATGAAAGTGAACAACAAGAGTAATATTTCTTGAAATCGTTTAATGATTTCTCTTCATTCTTTTCATAGATGTGAGATTGCGTTTGTAAGGCCAAAGTAAGACCAAATGAGACAATACGGCTGCCTTGAATTGAAGCTAATCTTGAAAAATGAGGAGTTTGCATATCCCCAACAGTGAGACTATGAGCTCGATAACACACTTGAGATGCTTTCTTAAAAATATCCAAATCTTGAACATTAGCAATAAATTCTGGAGTAGATGTACGATGGATACTAATAATCAAATCCAAAACATCATGAATCAAACAGATATAAGAAGTAAAAGAGCCACTTTTGGAGCTGTCTTGAGTAATGCCAGCAATACTATGGTTTTGAGCAGAATAAAGAATTGGAGGATCTGCTGTGAGAGCAAGTATAATTCGATTTGGCAGACTTGATTTCCAGACATCTAATCCTTGAGCAAGTTTTACAAATTCTGGATGATCAGCATCGACAAATAAAGAACTTTGATCAGAGATAAGGGACAAAGTTTGTGAATACAATAAAGCAATTTTGATCAAATGCATAAAGTTGCAAAATATGTTCAATTCACCCGTATCATAATGTTCTGTTTCCGTTAACGATGGAAATTTTGAACGATGGATACAGCAATCAAGCATATTTCTCCATCTATCATCTGCGGTGTTACTAAAAGTAATAATAATGAAAATAATCCAACTAGCACGACACACAAATTCATCATGAGCTGACCAAACAGCACCTTCATTATTGATTTTGGACTGTTGAAGTTGATTAACCATTGCTTGTATTTCCTTTAAATAATCGACAGCTACAGTTGAAAGAGATGAACCAACAGGTGCAATCAATTCTTGAAACTTGTAGAGTAAAAATAAGGTTTGCAGGGATGCAAGACAGGGTGTGTGGTCTAATTGTATTGATGCATGTTGATAATATGTTGCTGCTATAATATCTGAATCTTGTTGATGTTGTGTGAAATGAAGGGAAATTGCCATAACAGCCAGTTTCAATGAATTTGGTATAGATTCAGAATCGTATTTTAATGCTTGTAATATATAATAACGATCGAGAATGGGATAAAATGGATGAACATAGCAAAAGTAAATGTCAAATAATTCTTGCTCCATTTGCTTTGTATAAGGTGGTATTTCATGAGTTGGGGAGGAAATAAGATTCATGTGATTATATATGATAGAATCATGCTTTTCATAACTACAATGACCTCTTTGATCCATAGACAAGAAAGGATTTTGAGCTTGATACATTGTACTTGGTATGGTATTCTTTACACTATTAAATGAAGATGAACTAGACTGACCACTATTTGAAGAAGCTGAATCATTGGATACCGATAAAGAAGGTCTTTCTTTTTTTAATGAAGTAGCAGTTGAAGATACAGGTGAAAATATGCATATATTATTTGACTTTTTACAGTTAGAGCAGGTGCCTGAGCCTGGAATGCCAATGTCACATCTACAGAAAAATAAAATAAAATAAATAAATATATATTTGACAGAATCATTATAAATAAATTACTTTGATTTACGCTTTCTACAAAAATCACAAGCTCTGGCTACTTTAATTTTTTTGTATCTATCGGGATCATTCATGTCAACAAAATGATATTCAATTGTCTTTTTTTTACGTTGCGGAGTCATTTTTAATAAAAAAGAAAAAAAAAAAAAAAAAAAAAAAGAAACAAAAAGAGAGAAAAAAAAAAAAATTAATTCATTTAAATGTCTAAAAAAGAGATCGTCCTTAGAAAATGCCTGGCTGTATGCTGTGTGTGTATAAAATGCTTTGCTGTGGTTTGACAATAGAACGGCCTAGGCTATTTTATTGCCTCTTTTGTACATTGAATTACAGATAAACCAACAATATTGCAATTTAATATAGATTTGGTACTTTTTGCATTTGCCATGTATGGCGTTGTAGCATAGTTGCAAACAGAACATCGATCAGCGCTACTTTATCGTAAATCTTTGGCTTATTTATTTTCTCTTCTTTCCTCCTCCCCGCTTTTTCCTCATTCTGGATCAAAAATTTTTAAGTGTTCTTTTTTTACCAGCGCATTGTTTATATTTTTTCGATTGCTATGCAACTTGGGGAAATTCTGCTATTTTTACTTAAATGGTATGGCATTTTTTTTTTTTTAAAAAATATGCTAACGTATATTCAATGGTTATTTTTACAGAAATTGAAATATTTTTTGTATAACACATGCTTAATAGTAATAAATAATAAATACATAATTCGATCGATATAACGATACTGTTACAAGAAAAAACAAGTATACATGGAGCAACGTTTTTTTTTTTTTTTAAAAAAAAAAGAACCACTCAAACAGCAGTAAGCACTATAACAAAATGATGGGCTTAATTGATTACAAGGAAGAGAGAATATGAAAAGAGAAACAAATGAGATTTATCAATCGATCGGAATAGGCAAATAGTAGTAGTGTTTATTCGTATGTTTAGAAATAGACACAGCCAAATTCAAAATAAAAATTACCAATTCTAGTAAAATATATTAGCCACAGATTTTTTCTAGAGCAAAGAAGGATTTTGCCTTATCTAAATGCAATTCCTATTGGTTCCAAAAAATGCATTTAAAGAAAATGTTCTCTTCTTTACATACGCAGGTGTAACTCAAACAAAGTTGTATATTCAAGTCTTTCCTGATTTGTTCCCCATTTTAGTTGATCAAAAACAATCAAACAAATTTCACGTATATAATTTAATAATCGTACGAGTTTCCATCGTATTGCTATTTTTATCAAAAGAGACATAACATATACTCTCCAAAAAATTGACTGATGCATTACATGAGCCTGAATGTTGAAATCCAAGATCGCGAAATGTGATGTCAAAATTTTTTTTTTTTCACCTAGCTCTAACGGAATGATCGGATTGAAAGAAATATATATATATATATAGTTTAGCAAAACTCTTTATGAATCAAACAAACAAATAGTAATCAACTATCAAATCTCATTAATAACATTAGTGTTAACTTCTGTGTGGTACCTGAATTTTTTTTTTTTTTTTTTTTTTTTTTTTTTTCGTTGCTAGACCCATCATCTTGGTAATAAAATTTAATGGGACCTTGTAATATTCTGGAAAAAAAAAATAAACTTTTTAGCTTCATTTGAGATTTAGTAAACCCAACAATCAGGTAATTGATACCCCAATATTTCAAAAAAGAACTGCGTATATTATGCACTAATTCCTATTAGTTGTGGGACCAACCCTAAACCCAAACCCCCAATATGCCTTATCTAAATACACATATCTTTGACCGCGAATGTGAGGGAAAAAAGCTTAAAGGAATTTTACAATGTACGACAGAATATTGTTACACTGACAAATCTCACTGCCAAGCCGAAAAAAATTGTACAGTTTGATTCAAAATACACTAGATGAATAAATGTATCGCGATACTGAAATTATTTTTCGCACCGCCTTTGAAGCTGTTGTGCTACCTTTCTAATTGAGTTTGATGCACATGCTGCTTTTACAACTTAGTGATTGGTTAAGACTATTTTAGAGGCGATTTCATCTCGATTGTATTATTACCTTTTATGTATTTTTGCTCTTTTAGATTTCTGCTTTAGCTATAACGAGTGATATTCAACATTGGTTGGTGCATCACTTTTTGTATCTCCTAAGATATGAAATGCATGGTTTAAATTGTAGAGCAAGTAAAAATCCTGGATGGTGGTGCCATAATATCATACTCCATTTAAAAGAGACATGTTAGCAATGTTTCAATATACAAAAGAGTGTTTCCAATGCTATTTATAAATAAATATTGTATATGGGGATAATGAAAAAAAGTTGCCCATTTTATATAGTTTTAGACATGAAACAGAAATAAACAAATGAGTCTTTTTTTTTTTTCATTTAAATCTATAGTAAGAAATCGACGCAATTTCCCAACTAAGCATTGTACATGCAAATAAATCGGATATTGCTTGAATTAGGAGTTTTTTTTTTTCGAAAACAATAGAGATGGCACCATATTTTACACCATTTAAATTCATCTCACTGTCCCCATGTAGCACTTGTGTATATTTTAAGCCCTTCCTTAAAAGTCAATTTTTCGATCGATTTCTTCCAATTATTCAAGCAAAGTAGTTGCACTCAAGCTCATTTAAGTTAGAATTAGAAGTCTACACAACAACATAACAGAGGATTGTCTTTTACATAATCTAACGCCAACAATTTCTTTATTCTTTATAATAAGGGCGTGAATTTTATTCAGTCAAAAGTGCTACAAAAAAAAAAAAAAAAAAACGGAGCTGAAATTTGTCTATTTTTTATTTATTTTAGACATTGTTGCTTGAAGAAGATCATATTTGAAATTATTGTATTCCACTTGTTAATATATGGATTTTATATAGAAAGCTATGGCAGTGTTTTTGAGATACTATACAACACGCGATTACATATCACTCGATTTCGTCTAAAACTGTGAACTCGGATGAAGCTTTTAAAAATCTGGCTTTGATTTTCAAGGCTTAAATATGAGGTTTTTAGTGAGAGATATCTCAAGGAACAGGCAGGCTACAGCATTGCGATAAGAATAAAAAATGGTTGTTTTAAAGTGTTTTATAATATAAATCAAAAACCAATTATATAGATGTGAATAAAATATTATAGAAATCAGAAATTAATCTTACCAATTGTTGGTTATATGTTACAATGATGCAAAAAAGAGGGGGAAGAGAGATCGAGAATACGGCTGTCTAAAATCTCCGGTTTCAGAAAAAAAAATCAACGAAAAAGTCGATTTTCGCAACAAAAATGTAATTAAAACTATGAATAAACCCTCTAAATATAGGTATTAGTTTGATTTAGCAATTTATATTTATGATAATTGTTGTAAAAATAGAATTTCTGCCTCAAAACAGCAAAATTTTGATTTTAGTTTAAAAACAAATACAATCAGAAATTTCACTAAAAAGCACTTAGTTCGATAGGAAAACAGTATTTTTCACATAAATTATTCAATGAACTTATTCAACTTTGTATGTGCTTTTTTGAGCATTTTCAAAAAAATAATTTTATCATCATTTTTGATTGAAAAACTCTTTTTTTTTGTTTTCAAGCTTCGAGATGCTCAGAATACATTTGGCTCAATTATACATAGCGTATATTTTAGATACAAGGATTCTACTCATATCTAGAAATAATATCATAGTTTGGATAATGTTGAACAGTAGTACTTTAATATATGCAGATATAAACTGTGTACATATTTCAAAGGTTCAGCGACAATTAAAAGTGAACTTAAACGTTGATTGGAATCAGGTGCCAATGTTAGATATACCAAGCCATTGCTTGATTGTATTTAATTAAATGGTTTGCAAGGTTTTGTAAAAATTAGACACAGTGGGATGTGCCATTACCTTCACTGGGTCAAAGTTTAATATTTGAAGCCTTTCCAAGCTAGTAGCACGAGATAATGCCACATATGCTTGACCCTTTTCAAACACTTTTCCAAGATCAACTCGAACACGATCAAGTGTTTGGCCTTGACTTTTGTGAATGGAAATTGCCCAAGCAAGCATCAATGGTAATTGCGATCGTCTGGATGCATCTTTTCCGCCTAAAAATCATAGGTTATTAGACTTCATGTATTTTAAAATAAAGATTTAATATTTTTACCTGGTAAAGCTATTGACCATGATTCTCGCTCTAGAATAAGTTCTTTGCCATTTGTGAACTTTACAACTGGCCATGGAACAGTCATATCAATATCAGGATCTATTGTTTTATCTACAAATAGTGAATGCTTCTCCCTTTTACGTTGTGGTGTACGTAAACCTTCACACATGTTTTTGTTACTGTACTCGCCTCTTCCAACAAAACCAATAATAACACCAATTGAACCATTAACAAGCTCTGCATCAATGTTTTTGAGTAACATAACCTGTGCATGTAACTTTAATTGAAGGATAGCAGGTGCAATACATTGCTGAATTTTGCGTGGATCACCCTCGTCAATTGCTTTAAATTCTATTTCATCACCACTAAGCTCAATTAATCTTCTTTTATTCGAATTGTCTACTTCTGTTCTAAGAGGGTATCTGTACATGACTTTAACTTTAGCATAGATACATACGATATTTAAGCATCAACTTACAATTCAGTAGGTTCAATTTCATTATCACCAGTAGGAACTCGAGATAATGATTGAAAGATTCGTATAGCTTCAGCTGATAAAATACCCAATCTCATTTCATTAAGAATTTTAACAAATGCTATTTTATATTTAGTGAAAATTCTAAAAAGTATTCAAAATTACAATAAAACTTACTCCCATCCTTTTGTCTGAAAACTTGAGTGAGAAGAACTGTTTGGGTAATTGTTTTGCGCCATGATTCTGCTTCAAATGCAAACTTTGATGGCCGATCTTTATTCACAGGAGGCAGTTGAAAGAAATCTCCAGTTACAATCATTTGAATACCACCAAAAGGACGATCTGAATGTCTAACACGTTTTGCAATGATATCCATTTTATCAAATAAATCGGCATCAACCATGGAAACTATTTGAGTGAATATCATGCAGAACATCATCTATATATTATAAAGCTTACTTTCATCAATAATGAGAATTCTAGTCTCCCTCCATCTATCGCTGGCTTTCTTATTAAATTCGACCCTCGATGCTAATTCCTCTGCCTTTTCAGTACCTAACCCAATGCCACCAAAGCTAATTATAAAAGTTTCAGCCAAAGCCACATACTCACATAAAATAGTCTACTTACCTATGCAATGTGCAGCCATTGATATTACATGCAGCAATACCGGTGGATGCTGTCACAGCCACTCGACTTCCATGTACAGATTTCAGCTTTTCAATGATTGCACGCAACAATACAGATTTACCTGTACCAGCAGAACCAGTAAAAAATAAGCTTTTTTGATCACGAACAGCCATATCATATACTCGCTTTTGTTCCTCTGATAATTCGGGGGCATAGTCTGGTGAAGGTGTAGGCATATTCATAATATCAGATTTACCATATGTCTGTCTCGCATACCCTGATCTTGCCTTTGAATTTGACCAATTATTATCCTTTGGCTTTGAAGGTAGAACTCGCCTCTTTGTATTATTTGTAGAATTATCATTACCCCAACCAGTTGATCTTGATCTTGATCCTGATCCTGATCCTGATCCTGATCCTGATCCTGATCCTGATCCATATGATGATGAATTATCGAAATCAAAATTATCGCTCCAACTTCTCTTTCCAGAAGTAGAGGATTGAGAATTAAATCTCTCAATCTTTGATGAAATACGAGGGGCTTCGTCTTTGAGATAATCTGAAGCTGATATGAATGGACTGAAATTGGAACTGTAGGGCTTGATATCATTTGGTCCTAACCATCCAAAAGATGGCTTTGCATTAATACGAGGTTTACTCAATTGTAATCTTTCAAATTGATTAGATGGTTTCTTTTCTTGAGATAAACGACTATCCTGACTTGATTTTTGTGGTCCTCTTTCTTTTGCTTCAACAGACCAACCTTTTCTATTGTATTTTGAAGTATTCACCATTTCTGTTGTATTAAGTCTATTCATTGAGCTTTGACTACTTGATTGAAAACTGCTTTGACTTGATTCTAAATCAATAACTGTATTTTGAGAAGAAATGAACATAATATCATCATCTTCTACTGTTAAATCTATAGTTTTAGTTTTTGCTGTAGTTGTAGATTGAATGGTTGTTTTGGGATTTGTTCTGTCAATTAAAGTAGATAGTGATTCCTTTTTAGGAGGGGCTTTGACAGATGTGAAATAACTAAATAGTGTCTTTTCTTTCTTGTTCTTTTGCGAAGTTCCTTTCATAATAGGTAAATTTTAATCAAGAAAGCATAAATTTTTTTTTTGTTTTTGTTTTGACACTAGAAATTAATGCTCAGGACAGATTTTAGGCGCGTTCATGACCGCGTTACAATTACAAATTAGATTTGTCTCACAGACAACTACGCAGACATTTCAGTACGATTGCAGTTGTTGTATTGAGACAGTCCTGCCCAAAATCCTAATAATCTTTTTGTCCAGCAACTCTCCACAAATAGATCATAATTTCTGATATATTTATTATCGTCCTCTTATTGTCCTTGCCTTTACATTTTTCCAATCATTCCAATTGAGGTTTTCTTCTATCCTTTATCACTTTTTGATATCAAAGATGTTACGTGCCCACTGATAAATAAAATTATGTTTAACCGTAATATTGTGATTCAAAATCCGATAAATTGCATAGATTTCTTATTTAAAGACTTTTTTTTTTTTTTTTTTTTTTTTTTTTTTTTTTTTTTTTTTACATCTATTCAAAAGTAAATAATATACTAAAATAAATTACTACAATAAGGAAAATGATACAAGGAACCTCCGAGTATCTTTTTTTTTTATATTTTTGAATAAACGTTTTTAGTATTCATAATAGAGTATAATTTTAAAAGGGTAACTTCATCCCCAGACATATCAAATCGCAACTTTTCATGGAATATTTATTACTATCATGTAGCTATATATTTATACCAATTTTCTGTTGTAATATTTCGTAAAACATTACTATTGAACATTGACAGTATTTAAAATTGATCTATATCTAGAGCTTTTAAAAGCTCATCTGTTGAAGCATCGGCACTGACAACAGATTGATGTGGTTCTAAAGGTCTAGACATAATACTATATTGATTTGGTTTCTCTTGATTTTTAATGGGATTGCTGGTTTGAGCAGGATGTATCCTTTTATCGCGGCTATTTAGATTATAAATAACGACCTCTTCATCTTCGTCGTCATCTTCATCATCTTCTTCAATATATTCATCATCATCGTCATCAACTCCATCATCGTCAACATCTTCGTCAACAAGAATTAAACTATTATTCATCCGGGCTAATTCATGGCTTCCATCTTTTATGGCTTCTTCAGAAAAGGGTAACGAAGCTTCAATATCAATTTCATCTAGTTTCCTCGTGCTACGTTTTGCAATTTCACAAATTATATTTGATACAACCCAAGGGAATGAAAAAAAGCCACCTTCAACTGACATATCTCTTTCTCTTTCATTAGGGTGATAAGTAACATAATACCAAGCAGCGGCCTTAGCTTCCATTAATGGACGTTTGGAAGGATCAATAAGTTCAGACTTATCCCTAAATTCTTTCTCAAATCTTTTCTTCCAGACGCTTTTAAATGATTTAATAGCTTTCATAGTGTATTCATGTTGCTGATAATTATTTTTTGATTTTCCCTTCTTTAACCACTTTATAACGTATCCGGAGCATATTTCTGCCTCTGTTTGCACACCAAATTGATTCATGTGAGCACTCAGATTCTGGTTGTAAATAGTTCGAAGTTCTCTTGCTTCAGCAATGTATAATTCCATCTTTGGAACACGTAATCGAATGTCAAATATAGAATCAGATGTCAGAGATGATTTGTAGTTTTTGTAACTAGATTTATCAATTGAACGAAATATTTGACCCAAAACCTTCTTTGACTGATACGATTGTCGATCTTTTTTCTGCATAAAATCAGGGAATATTTGAACTTTCAAATCCGGTGTCAACAAGGCAGGTTTTCCAGATTTTGGGAAATCTAATGTAATAGTATAAGATGAAAAATGATCAATAACAATAATATATTTACTTACCAACAGCCTCTGAATGAAGTTGCGCTAAACGAATACATTTACCATCTTTAGCACCTGCTAAACTTATATCTGCTGTAGCTAAATGTGCATTAGCAATTTGTCCAAGGTTGTCATTATTTATATAATTGACAAAAAACTTTTGAATATCCTTGATTTTAACTTCTTCTACAAGTTTAGGAGGTCCAGGTGAATAGTCCATAGCTGGGTAATTTGCAGAAGGCAAAAGTCTTGGATCCCAATAAATAGTATAATCATCACCATCCAAATCTCCACCAGAACACATACTGGGGATATCTCTTGAACCTTTAGACGAAAATACAATAACATCAAAAAGAGAATGAAGTTCTTTTTTGTCAACAGCCTTCACAATGCGAACATCACCGGGATGAAAACAAGGATTTCTAAACACAACAACATTACCGGTGATAATCTGTTTGTTCATACCATTATTCGAAGTATCTTGAAATTGCACAAACACTTCTCCTTCTTCCAAAGTACCAGTTTCATCCATGACACCCAATAGATAAGCGCCTTTAGGGACAATAATCTTGGCTTTTTTCTTAAGATCTTTCAAGATACTTACTCTAAATAAGTTTAAAAGGTTCTTAATATAGGGATCGCCACTCTCAAGAAACCCTGCTTGAATAAGTGGTACCATAAATAATGCCGTACCAGCTTCATCAACATTGCCCAACAAAATACGAATGGCTTCTTCGGGTTTTGAGAAAAGTTTATCAACATCTTGAACCATTTCTTTCATAAATTCAAGAAAGACTTCATCTTTAATTCCCAAAGCTGACAACAAAGTAATAACTTGTCGATTTAGATAACCATGAATATATGCTGAAGTTCGAATAATCTCCAATGTTAAATGCTTTGATTCAAATTTGATTTGACTTGGTCTCAGTTGTACCTTTATCTTTGTATTAACCAGATTTTGATCAATGGTAAGAACGCCTTTAGCACCACCCAAACGAAATTGGAAAGCACTAGGATCAGTTTTCAATTCCAACAAAAGTGCCACTTCTCTTGCTAAAGTGGGTGAAATTCTACCAACGCCATCAGAAAATGTGTAACCAAAACGCTTCACATCTTCAATATATTCTACTTCATCTTCCTCTAAAGTATAAACAGGACGAGTTGATGAAAAGCATTGACCCATTCGAATAGCGTGCTTGGCAACCACTTTTTCGTGCGAAAAGACCCCCATCCAAGTACGAATATCAGTAGCATTTGTTTCTTTTGTTGGTGCAAAAAACCAGCAACCTTGTTCACGTAATTGGGAACTAGAAAAAGCCAAAAATTCATAGCGTTTCTTGCCAATTTGAACACCACGTTTTAATATTGTAAAAATTCTGTCATAAATGGAATCTTTTGTCAAATTACTATGGCCAGCACCAACACGATTAAATCCTTCATCCATGAATTGAACTCGGATAAAACCTTCAGATTGATCTTTATAATGACGAATAACTCTGTTGGTAGTTTCCACGGAAGGTGTCTGGATATATATATGAGTAGGAGTAATGATTATTTTGCGTAACAAAGCACAATGGTTTGGAATGCTTCTTTGCTGTAATACTTTCATGCCCATTCGTTCGAAGATTTGACGAAATTCAGCTACTGGATTCCATATACGCTGCTTTGAATCACTAAATATTTGAAGCATTCCACAAGCAACACTTGGTTGTAATTTCTGTAAAACATCATAAAAATCTTGATCCAAATTATATTCATTCAAATAATGGTACGATATACAAGATTCCAAAATGTAAAGAACATCAAAATCCAAATTCAAATCACATCTTTCTTTATGACCAAAAGGTTTGGGTAAATCAGCCATTTTCTCAACCTTTATAAACGGTTTCTTCCAGCCTAAATCACGAGGCACTAAATTGAAATCTGCCGCATCTCTTAGCTTTTTTTCAAACTCTGAAGCAAACCTAGCTGGTGGATTAAAGACCAAACGATAGGTAAGCCAGTTACCCAGATCCAAAGCATTAGGGTGAGATACTGGCAAAAATGCAGTTTTTTGAGGTGTGGTTATATCAGAATTTTCGTTTAAAGGAATCAATGTAACTCTCTTCCAATTCTTGCCTCTTTTTGCAGAGTGTTGCGTTTCAGTAACTTCGTGATTTCTCTTCCAAAAGATGCCTGGGTATCGCAATGGAATCGTAAATGTAGTGGTATTATTATCTCTTTCAGCATACATTTCATCTTGAACGTCTTTAAATCTATATTCAACTTTATATTCTTCATTCAGATGCGAAAATTGTATATTGACTCTTCTCATTGTATAGTTAAATTCAAATTTTAAATCTTTTGCAGTGCTTGACCATCCTTCAACAAAAACCTTGGGAGTTTTCATAAAGCCCATTGAAAATGATCGAGGAAATAACATAGAAGTTTCCCATTTCTGTTGATTATGCTCTATTGGTTGATTTCTTATAAATTCAATGCGAACCCTTCTACCATCAATTTTGTGTGATGTACCACTAATTTCGGTAGGATTGGAAGGTGATCGTCTACAAAATGGCATAAATATACATTGACATCAATTTAATTCACAATAAGAAAGAAATACTTACTGAAATAAAATTGTTGCTGTACCTGTCATTTTGCCATTTTCATCTTCATCTAAACTGGCATCTTTTACTACTTCAAATTTATCAAAATATATCATTAATGTAGACGGAATTGTCAAGGGATTTAAATCAAATACACGAATTGTTTTTGATTTATCATGGCGATCTCTGCTCCCAGGACTCCCATTCTGACCTCTCGATATATTATTGCCGTTATTGAAATTATTTCCTGTAAGATAAAACATTGTTAGTGTGTGTGTAATAAATATGAAATAGATCTTTTTAACTTACTAGTGTAACTCATTCAAGTGAAATGGATTCAGGATAAACAATATACAATATATATATATATATATATATTTATTTATTAATTTATTTAAATATCTTCAACTATTTATAAAGATAAGAAAATAAGGATATAATGTATTTGAGTAAATAAAAATTTATAGAAATGAAAAAGTCAGGAAGAGCAGGTTTTATTTATATTTTACAGATATTTTGATGTTTCACTAGAAGATAAACTCAAAACCCAATTAGAGTAATTGGATTCTTGACAAGCTATAAATTGGTTATTTTCAATTTCCACTTGAAATGGTTTCTTTGGATCAACTAATTCTGGTGGAGGGATTATAGGTTGAGGCATAATAGGTGGAGGAGGTGGTGGTGGCATTTGTTGATAGGGTTGGTTGATATAACCGACAGGCATGGATGGCTGATAATATCCTGGTGCTGCACCTGTATTTAATTGTGTTCTACCAAATGACAACCTTAATTTAGCACCTCCTAAATGCGAGCCATTCAATTCTGCGATAGATTGTTCAGCCGATATTCTTTGTTCATATTGAATAAAAGCAATGTTCTTATTTGGAATTATTTTTACTGCAAGAATGTTGCCATATGTACCAAAATAAGCTCGTAATTCCTCTTCTGTAATTGTGTTGTTTAAACCTCCCACAAATACTGTTGTAATCTCTGATTCAGGGATATGGGGGTTGAGCCCTACATCAAATTTAGCTCTTGCTCTAGCAACTGATACACGCATAGCTCTTGAGCCAACATATACGCCTTGCATCTCCTCTAACGATCGTTGTTGTTCAGTCTCATCATAAAATCGAACAAATCCAAATCCTCGTGAATATCCAGTTGCTGGATCTATCATCACTTTAGCTGAACAAATAGATGCATATCTGCTTTGAAAGGCTGCAAGCAACACATTGTCATCTACATCAGACCCTAAATCACCAACAAATATACTAAAATCACCTCCCATATTTGGTCCTCCTCCCATCATAGCACTAATTGATATACAACATGTTAGCAGGTATTACTAAACCCCCCCCCTCAGGTTTACTATACTTGTTATTAATTGGCATTCCATTTCCATCTCTGTTTGACCAATTTAACTTGAAATACTTGTTTGTATTCGGTATTTGTGTTCCATTTAATGATTGTAAAAGCTTGCCTGCTCCTTCATGAGTTTGAAAGTCAACGAATGCATATATGCCTCCATATTTATCGATACTGATACGGCAAGTTACTTCCTCGCCATAGCTCCACCACAACTGACGTATATAGTTTTCGTCCATCCACTGTTCAAGCTCTCCCATCCTATAAAATATTGACGAATTAAGTCAAGGTCGCGATATATTTTACTGAAAGGTAATACAAACCACAATGTACGGGTAGGTGGTGCGGATGATTGGTCATAGGAACCACTTTGGAAAGGCATGTTCCCTTGTGGTGCCTGATTATAATTGTATGCCATATTAATTTGTATCAAGTTGTTCAAAGAAACTACTAGGCCAGAATATGTACACTTTTCACAATTGAATGCAATTTTGCATTTGATTACCGCACCAAACGTCACGAATTATCATTAATGGGTTGGAACAATATTAGTACCATTTGAAAGATTTTCATTAAAGGTAATAAATCAAGCATATTTTTCTTGAAATTTATGGATGGCCTTGCTATTTTTCTCATATATTCACTATAAACATTTGAAATAGAAGACTATTTTTCTGATTATCATTTTCAAATATGACAGAAATTGCGCTGCAATTGATAGTTGGGGGTTCGAAGTAGTTCATATATTTACATAAATTTTTCGAAGTCTCTCAGATGCTCTATACGGAGTATGTAAAAAGTTTCTTGACAAAATGAACTTCTTGGTGGAATAATACGAGATATATTTTTGTATAGATTTTGATAATTCTCATCGCATATCGCGGGAGTGCCCAATTGAACCTCAAAATTTTGTGTTAAGTAATTTTTTGAATTTCATCTAACTGTGGATCGGTTATTAATTATTGTATATATCTAACTTTACAATTTTTTAATGCAATCACCTTATAAATTACATAGTGTTTGATCAAAGTTATATTATAGTTGGAAACCGTTATTAACGCTCTTCTAATATATAGGACAAGTTACACTCCACACATTCAATTGGACTGATATATTGTTGTAAGTTTCTACTCAAACAAAACGAATTTTTAAAGGAATGGAATTTTTATAGTTTGCAATCTTCAAGATTGAATTGCACGCCCTCTTTTCTATAGCCATCCTCTTTTTAAATGCCTTTTAATATATATCTTAGATGCTGCTAAATGCACAAGAGTTAATCCCATTATTCTATCAATTTCTATATCTATTTCATATCTCACGAAAGACTCCAAATAGAGAAAATTATATTGCTTTTTTCCACGAAAACTGGGCCTCATTTTTCATCCCTGATCTAATTTTTTTTATAAGATAATGCCAACAAGAAAAAATTATATGCTAATGTATCTGGGATGTTCAACTTTAATCCAGAATCATTTATCCTGAAATATCTATTTTTTGCAGCTGGTATAACGTTATCAGTTCTAATGTTTCAGATTTTTACATGCATTTCACTGCTAGAAAATATAAACTTTGAGTTTTCATATATCTACAAAAAAATTAAGCTATACTAGCAATTTCTAATAATGAAACTTACTTCATTTGTAGTGCTTTATAACATATTTGAGTATGAAGAAAAACTGAAAACATTTTTTGTATTAGATTTTGGCATATTCGTTAGATTGAGCAGCAGGGGTTTTTTTTTGCTCCTATTATGAAGCTTTGTGAGCTCTATTAGATCCACTTTAATTTCTTTTAAAATATTGATTTTTCGTAGAGATATCCTCAAAAATGTGTAAAAAAAACTTCAGTTTAGCTCCCAAAAAAGAAGAGTATACCCTTGTTTCAAATTTCGTATCTGAGAAAAAAAGTTTACAAAAACCTTGTTTTCTCTACGAAAACTGTAGCTAAAAAATTCGTTAGTAGCTAGATCGATAGATAATTTTTGTTATATAAGATCGGATTTGCAATAATATATTTAAAAAAGAGTACAATAAAAGAGAGTGTGTAATTAATCAGTTCTTCAACTGTACAATAAAAACAAGATAAGGTTTATTTAGATATAAAAGTATTGCCTTTTATAATGATTTAGTATTGATTTCCTGAGATACAATTAAGAGCCGTATTGAACTATTAGATCTGTTTGAGAGTAATTTATGGATTGATGTTAATCAATCATAATTAAGCCGTGATTGTAGAGCTTGTGAATTGCCTTGTTTCAATGCTGCGCTTGTTGTGCCTGGATTGTGATTTGATATATCTTGACAGCTACTTGAATGATTAACCGCTGAGGTTAAAGAGTATGGTGTCATGATTTGAGTGGTCCGATCCTTTTGGTTAATTGATTGAGAAATAATAAACTAGGCGTTTCTTATATCCGATTCTAGACTTGTTCTTTCATATTCTAAATAGTAATCAATGGATTGTATAATCTATTGATTGGTTATAGAAGGCGATAAGGTATGATACTTGGTGGAATACAACAATTTTGCTGTACATGTTATTAGTTATATAGGTGGTTAAGGCACATCATGATCTCTGTTTCATCTGATAACAAATAAAAAGAGAAACTCAATATCGAATAAACAATTACTGATTTAGAAATTTAAATTACCACCGATATAAAACCATTATAAACAATATAGATAGAGTTAAGCAATAGACTACTAAATTATATAGAAAATATTATACAACGAACAAACAGGTGTATAGATTATTATTTGTGCTAGGCATATAATATTGAAATTAGAATAGAATGAAATGTATAAAAAGAAGAACTCTTGGTGCAGCAAGAGAGTTCTTCAGGTTTTTTTATTAGATAATAAAGGAAACAATATTCTAGTTGACTTATTATCGTTTTATAATTTTTTTAATTAGTTCTCACTATCAAATCAACTAATTCACAATTTAAATTTGAAATTTAATTTTGAAGAGTAGTACGTATCTTTAAAAAATGTCTAAAATTTCAGTTGTATTTTACGCAAATTTTAATGCGAGACATTTGTTCAGATTTTATTTAATCAAATGCAAAACTTGTTGAAAATGTACAAAAACTATTTAATACGCTAGTAGCTTAAGTTACTTTGAAATCCATAAGTTATAACCAATTTTGTTTTTTGAATCATTTTTGAATTGATTTGTCACACCACGGGAAAAAAGTGTAAAATGAGGTATAAACTACAATTTTTCTGAAAAACTTACTATGGCAATCGTTGCAGAAACTGTTTTATGTGAAGATTTTATTGGAAACGTATAACTTTATAACAATTTTATGTAAAGAAATAAATAACTGCAAAATTTAAAATTGCTATTTTCGAGTTCATTTTTTCCCATAGTGATGAATAAACGAAAAAAAAAAAAAAGTGTAAAAAAGTATTCAAAAATTTGATCCAGTTTAGTGAATTTATAAGTTGAAATAAATTTCAAAATTAAATACAGCTGAAATTTACAATGTGTGAGAATGTACTAGACAAAAAGAGCCAATGCAACAAAGTAGACATTGAGGCATTGTCGGTATTGTAACTGTAATTAGCCGTTGCTATTTATTATAAGAAAGAACATTTTATTTGAAAAAAAAAATAATGCATAATAGGAGATTTGTACTTTTACCACACTAACGGCAAAAAAAAAAAATTATTGTGTGAATTTAATAAAATTCACCGCCATCATACAACATATTGCATGATTAAAATACAAATTAAGAGATGTTTAAAAAAATTTTTCTCCTTGAATTTAATAAATGTTGTAATTCCTTATTCCTCATAAATATCACATGAAGCTTTTGTAAATTCAATTGAAAAAACTATTTTACTACCCTGTTTCAATTTACAATGATGAGTTGTTTCATTCGTAACTAAGTGCAATGTTTTCTAATTTAAACATTCCCTACATATCATTGCATTATTGCAAAAAGTAACAATTTCAATGGATTTTTTCCGAATTTTCATACATCCCAGGTGTGGCGGTGATTTAAAATAAAAACTTTCTGATGATGAAAAAATTGATAAAAACAATCCTAAATTTTTAAAATGCAAAATTGACATTGAAATGGTATAGCAACCTGACTAAATTTATTAAACAAGCTCAACGTGAAATTTAATTCTGTATTTAATCATACATTTATTGAAAACATTTGTCACCAAAAATTTTGAGAAAAATACAAAAACATGAAAATCAGTTTTTAGTGATTCTAAAAATACTTTTATAATAAATTTATAAAGTTAACGTTACAAACAAATAAAAAACAATAATACCTATCATTTGAGCCATTATTTGTCTCCCTAGCGCTATTTTTCATAGAGTTATAAGCTTTCTTCGAAAAAGTCAAATTTTGGACGAGGGTATACAAGGAGAAATTGATGTTTTTTTCGAGATTAATTTTATAATAAAATATAATAAAACTAAATAATAAAACCATTTTTGGCTTATAAAGTATATGCTTAACGGGTTGCTATCTCGAGTTATAGTCCATTAAAGTTGCGTTTTTGTACGCTTTTAATGGAAATAACTTTATAAATAGTGTATGAGCTTACTTGGAATTTTTACAAGATTTATTTCTCTCCTTTATATATTTGTTCTGAAATATTGCTCTTTGAAATTGCTCTAAAATTGCAAGAGTTATCAACTGAAAAGTAAATTTTGTGGAAATTTTCTCAGTATTTAAACTTGAGATTGAGACAAAGTGGAATATTTTTTAGACCAATTAGAATACGATTTTAGACGAAGAAAAAAAAAATGAGATGAATCAATGTTAGTTTTTAGACAAATAAGGATTATTTTGTAGACGATTTACCTGTAAATATCTAAATTGTCCTTTCGAACAAAACCGTGTTCTCTACGGTGATTTCTCTTTTGAAGACTAAAGGCCTTCCTTTGCCCTCCCAAACAGAAAGCGAAATATCCAGCATGTTTTTGCTTGCGTTTATATCTCGATCCCAAAGTATAGGGCAGAGTTTACAATCTAATATACCTTGAAAATGTTTCTGTTCGGACAGTTTTATTGGCTTAAGCTCTTTATTTTTGCAGCTGTTGCACACCTACATATATGCAGTTTAAAATGTTAGGAATAAAAACTCTT
>JAEPRC010000433.1:0-37225 GCA_016758945.1 Mucor plumbeus
AATATCCGTAGTTGATACTTCTTTCTGAAGTATTGGTTATACTATGGATTTGCCCAAGCCACAATCATAGTATCTTGGCTATCAGGTTAGGATGTAGATTTGTAGAAGGTGACATGGAATACAACAACATACACACTCTGACCTCCTGTATGCTCTCAGAGCACATGGATGTGCCCAAATGAGATGGTCAATAGGCTCATAAGGTCATCGATGCGCTCATTTGAGAGTATCTCAGATATTGGCCGAAAAGTTAATCAATATGAAGTTAAATTAGTCCACTTTTGACATACCATTAAATTGTATTTTTGATATAGATTTACGCAACTTAATCGTACTACAGCCGAACCTCAATTTAAGGATGCCCGTGGTTTCTTTTAAAGAGTCCCTTATACCGAGGACCTCCCTTTGAGAGTTATAAGAAAATAACGATTATTTCCAATACAATAAAATAAAGAAGACTACAAGTGATTATATCACGGAGAACGTAGGGTTTTTATTATTAAGTTAAAAAGGAAGCCAGGAGCCATCAGGTCCTGTTTTCTAAAAGTAATTATACTATTTCAATTCCATTTGGATGTCAGATTCAATATGGAATTGAGTTGATATTTTACATAAATAATAGGCAAAAAACCGACACCCTTAAATCAAAGTTAAAACACAGATCAACTTCAATTTTAAGAAAGGAATGAAGGCATCTTAGATAATCACACCACATCCTTAATCCATGATGATAATGATGAAATTGACGATATGGAAGAAACAAACGATGTTATTCTTGTAAATGAAGAAAAATCCTAGCAAGTTTAGGTTATGTTGTTATGTTACTTCAAACTTTGTTGCTACAAATAATGAAGATTTCAAAATACTAAAAGATATGGTAGATTTCTACTTATGATAATAAAAAAACCCCGTAATACAATGTAGATGCAATCAAATTACATTAAATGGGTTTTTCTCAAAAGATTAGAAAACATTTTCAGTATTTACATCTAGTAAAAAAATTTTGTACCTAAAACTATTCGTTTTTTAATTTTGGGGCCAATAATATTATTACAATAAAATAAGGGACATGTGGAAAGAAAAAGTTCCCTTAAATATAAATTCGAAATAAGAGATTTTAAGCTGTAAAATTTGTCCACCAGTCTTCGGTGGATACAAAAACCTCCTTTATATCGAGGTTTCCGTTATATTGAGGGACCTTATATTGAGGTTTGATTGTACTACCTACCTAGTTCAGCACATTTCCTTTTTTAACATTTTTTGTAGTAGATTTCATAATATTCATTAAATTCAGCAGCGGCTATTTTCTGTTCGTATGATAGGTTTCAGCGAGCTCTATCAGCTCCTTTTTGTTTTTTTTTTTAGAATATTAATTTTTCGCTGAGATATCCTCAAAAATGTATAAAAAAGAATATCTTCAATTTTACTTCCAAAAAAAAAAGAACAGTATACCCTCGTTTCAAATTCTGGATTTGAAAAAAAAAAAAAGTTGACAAAAAAGTTGTTTTCTCTACAAAAATGCACCCAAAAAGTTTACCAATAGCTCAATCGATAGGTAATTTTGCTGCACATTTTATCAATTATTTAAAAGCGAAACACATTAATGAAAAGCGGTGTATATATTCAAAAAAACTTCCAAAATTTTGTTAAGATGAATGCAAAATTTAAAACTACTGTACAAAAATTGTTTATATCTACTTCTTCTTTGGGTCATTTTGTATTCGGTAAATTTGAATAACAATTTGGTTTTCTGTTTTCTGCTATTTTATTCACCTACTGAGGTAAGTAGTAAGGTCATAAGTCCTCGCCGATAATATGAACCTAAATGAGCTCTCATTGTAATAGTAGGTACATCCTCTAGGTATAGTACCAAATTAAGGAAATCTAAATGATATTTAACTATTTAAAGGGGGCTCTTAGCATGTTTCAAGCGAATATCTAACATATAACATGGTTCATGTATTCTTTCAAATGTTAATTGCAAGCTGCAATTTTTATTTGCTTTGAAAGAGAAAAAGGAGGTTATTCCAACCACCTTTGAAAGTCACCACCCACAGAAAATGGTAATTCAAATAATAAAAAAAAATATGCATCAAGACATATACAGCATTTATACAGAATGATTTTTCTTTAAAAAGATTACAATACTGTACCCCGACTTTAGACTGAAAACCACAAATCCGTATAATAGAAAAACAATGGACAATGATAACGCTTTCTTGAATGCTTACCTCATGCATTAGTACATTTATTTAAATAATCATATTTTTTTCAAAATTGGAATTTTCAAAACCTCTAGACATTGGAAGTCTCATCCTCAGTTAAAGAAGAAACTTCAGATACTGTAGAAGGGTTTTGGACCTGTAAATCAGTGTTTGTTTCAACAGGGATCTCGGCCGAAGTTTTCAAAAGAGGGGCAGCAGCTGTAGTAGTATTAGTGATGTCTAAAGCGGTTGTTGGGTCTATGGTTTGTAAATCCGTAATTACTTCTACGGGGTTTTCAGGTGAGATTCGAGAAGGAGTAGCTGTTGTAGTTATAGTCGTAAGAGTGGTAATATCATCATTAGATGTTGACGAATATGTAATATCTAATGTTTGTAAACCAGCAGTAGTTGTTTTAATTGCTTTTTCAGGTAGAATCTGTGCGGGAGTAGGGGTAGTAGCAATGTTAGTAGTAATTGCTGGTGTTGTTGTATTAGTGTCAGAAACAGCATCAGGAATTAAGCTGGGATCATACAAATCATTGGAAATAGTATTATCAAGCTCTTGTTTACTCATTGAAGGTGGAGCGAGCGAGAAAATGGCTGTAAACAAATGAATAGCATCATGACGAATTACATTTTCTGTGATAGATTCAATTGCAGTATTCAAATCCTGAGAAAATGAATCGATATTATCATAACGGTTTAGCACCAACTTTTTGTGCATATCCTCTATTTTCTTGTAGACAACAGAAGCAGAATCCAACTTATATCTTAACAATGTCATTAGATAAATTCTCATGGTATTTTTGAATAAAATAGAATCAAGAGCTAAAAAAAAAAAAAAAAAAAAAAAACCCTCATTAGAAAACTATCAGCCAAGTATTGTTTGTGAAAGCTTACCTGTATCAAGGGATTCACCCACAAATTGAATTGTACCTTGCTCAGTCAATTCAATAGAAACAGCACCTTTTAAAAGCTTGATCCAACCTTGCATCTTTTCAAGTCTTCCTTCTTGAGGTAATTTTGAGCCAAGTGGTGTTCTCAAATTCTTCATATCTGCCTCATTTTCTTGACCTTGTACAACTAAATCTGTCAAATAATTATGAATTTCTTTTCTTAATCTAGTTTCTTCTGCTTGTATTTCTTTGCGTTCTTGATCTGCTATCAATTTTGCTTCCTTTTCTTGTCTTTTACGTTCCAATTCTTCCATTCCAGCTTGTTCTCTAGCTTCATCTAATACTTTTTGTCTTTTTGCTTGCTCATCAAACTATAAATATCTCATTAAAAAAATGTATTTTTAATACGTTTAAACATATTTCGATAGCAATTACCTTGGCTTCCAATCTTCTACTTCTCTTCTTGGGAATAAGTTCCATTTTTTTTGCTTTCTCAATCTTTGCTTCTTGTCTCAATCTAGCTTCTTCTTTAGCTTCCAGATTAGCAATTACTTCTGATCCAAGTGTATTGATAGCAGAAGCCAATTCTTTATTAGCTAATCGTTTCGAAGGTTGAAATTTCTTGAGGGTGTCTTTCCATCCGTCTATAGTAGAACACACCAATTCAAATGTAAATTCTAATGTATCTGCAATAGATGCTCCCTTTTTGCCTGTAGGAAGAGGAATTTCTCTATATAATCGATTGTCACCAAAATACCAATAAACCCAACCTGCATAATCATTGCCTAATGGCGAGATTCTCTATGGAAATAAAACTAAATCAATACATAACCCTGTAAATAACATATCATAAGATTACCAAGGCCCCACTAGATTTATCACTTTGTAAAGCAAGAAGATCAGGATGTGCGATTTCGACATGAGCCAATTCAATGCTTTTCAAAACTTTAATTTTATCCAAAATGCTCATTTCTGAAAAATTTGTATATTCAGGAAACACTTCAGCAATATAATCTTCATAATTATCATTGCTGATTGCATTTTTTTGACGTTGAGTCAACAATGGCGATAAAATATGAATCATAAAATTAGCTAAATAATTGCGCATAAGTTGAGGTGTTCCACTTTGATTGCTTTGTTGGCTTAATACACTAGATTCACGTTTCAAGTGCATTAAGGCGTCATCTCCAACTTCATCGTTTTGTTGTTGTATATCATCTTTATTTGCCAGCAATGCATTTTCTAATTGTTCGATGGATATGCTTTTGGATAAATGGAAATAAGCCTTAAAAGTATTAAAGAATTGAAATGCACTAATGAATTCCCAAGATGCATGAAGAATATCCTCTATTTATGATATGAGATTTTCAGTTTTTCTAATAATACGAATATCTAGAGTTACCTGGTAAAGAATTCTCATTGACATTGACCTCAAGCTTTTTCTTTGGTACCTTTTCTGGAGTTATAATCACTCTAGCAACTTTATGTTTCACTCTTTTAGATTTTCCAATATTAGAATTACGAGATGGCATGCTTTTATTGGATTTTGGTTGAATGAAATGAAAAGGAATTGCAAGATGTTATTTTTGAAAAAAAATTTGTTGTTTCCAGTAAGCGCGGATTTTCGTTTTATTTATTTATCGCGACTGATAAATAATTTTGGAGTATATACTATTTTCAATTTACAAAACCTTTCAACTTTTACTAATTTAGTGCAAGAAAAAAAAATACTGCCATAAATAAAACCTAGTGAAAAATATATGAAAACTTTGGTATACATTATAGCCAATTATTCCATATGGAAAAAATACTTAAAGTGTAAAAATCTCTCAGAAAAAAAAACCATTATCGGGAAATGGAATTTTTTTTTATCAATGAAGTTAATACGGTTAAACATATAATTTTATTTATAATAAATTTAATAAAAAAATGAACAGTAGGCACGTAGCATCTTTGATATGCTTTATTTGCCCTGGTCAGATCAAAAAGTGATAAAGGATAGAGAAAAAAACCCCCCCCCCCCAATTGGGATAATTGGGAAAATGCAAAAGTAAAATATAATAAGAGGGCGATAATAAATATATCAGAAATTAGGGAGAGTTGTTGGACAAAAATATTACCGGGATTCTGGGCAGGAACTGGGAGTTGGTTATGGGCCAGGTAGTCCATCTCATTGAGTATTGAACAGATAACATGCCAACGGATAAGCCATGCATTAATTGAGAGCTTTGGGATCTTCTTTGTTTTTCCCTTCATGACACAATATTTTCACTTGAAATTTAGACATATCAGGACGATTGTAGTTGTATATTGAGATAGAGTAAAAATGAAATCTAGACAAAGTGAGAATGCAAATTCGTACGAATAAAGTGTTGTTTTTAGAATCTAGTCGTTTAGCATAAGCACTTTTTTTTTTTTTTTTTTTCTTTTGAATTGAACATAAGCTCAATTGAATCAAAATTGGAAAGTTACAATGTAATATTATATAAAGAGTGCTATACACATTGAAAGGGCTAAAAATACCACAAGAGACAGTAATATTTTTTCTTTCTAGCTCTAAATAATTCTTTAAATATTCAATGAATTTAATCTAGCCCAAATTCTCATCGCATCACCTTTAAATCACATTCTCACTTCATCCCAAATCTCAATTCTCATCCCATCCTAACTGTATCCTCATTATATCCAAACTTTTTCCTTGCTACATCCCAAATTTATTCTCATCTCATCCCAAACTTTGCTTATTATATCTGAATTCAAAGTAGAAATGCTGTATTGCTGTACATCATCAACTAAATGTTAAACCCAAATAGTAAATTTTAATCTTTTGCATCTTTTCTTCCGTTTATATCCAAGTGACGTGTAGAAGAGGAGGACGAGGACGAGGATGAGGAGGGAGGGATATAAACTGTTTGTGTGACTTTAAGAGCGAGTGAGTGAATGAAGGAAAGAAAAGAGATGAAACTTTTCACGTTTGCACCTTTTCTTTACTGTTATTCTTTTTTAATATAGAAAAATGAGTTCAAGTGTGAACACGAGTAATTGCAAAAGTATAGCCCGGTGCTATGCTGATGTAAATGCCAATATGCCTACTTCTTATTGGGATTATGATAATCTTCAAGTCGATTGGGGGTAAAATAATGAATAACATGTTTAATTTAATTTATTTATCTTTTATTAAATTAGAAATCAGGAAGATTATGAAATCATTAGAAAAGTTGGTCGTGGTAAATACTCTGAAGTTTTTCAAGGGATTGATATTGTAAACAACGAGAAGTGTATTATCAAGGCTTTGAAACCAGTCAAGAAGAAGAAGATTAGACGTGAAATTAAAATCCTTCAAAACTTGGCAGGTGGAACTAATATCGTTGGTCTTTTGGGCATTGTTAGAGATCCTATTGTAAGTTGAAATTTATGAAATATTTGTTACTAAACACTAATATACTTCGTGATAACTCATTCTAGTCAAAAACACCTGCTATTATTACCGAGTATGTTAATAATACCGAGTTCAAGATTCTTTACCCTCGTTTCACAGTATACGATATTCAATTTTACATGTATGAATTGTTGAAGGTATGAGGGGGTTTTTTTTTTAAATATACTTTGGGATGGCATCACTAAGTAAATGATTTAGGCTTTGGATTTTTGTCATTCAAAAGGTATTATGCATCGTGATGTTAAGCCTCACAATGTTATGATTGATCACGAGAAGAAAGAGGTAAAGACATGTATATATATATATATATATATATATATATATATATATATATTATAAAGTTTTATGTATGCTAATGCGTTGTATATACTTAGTTACGTTTGATTGATTGGGGTTTGGCAGAATTCTATCACGCAGGAACAGAATATAACGTACGTGTCGCATCAAGATATTTCAAGGGACCTGAACTTTTGGTCGATTTCCAAGAATATGATTATAGTTTGGATATGTGGAGTTATGGTTGTATGTTTGCAAGCATGGTAAGCGGATCCTTATAGTATACAATGGCCAAATCCCCAACTTATTGAGTAAAAAATTGATAGATTTTCCGTAAAGAGCCATTTTTCCATGGCCATGATAACTACGATCAGTTAGTCAAGATTGCTCGCGTTCTTGGTACTGATGAACTTTTCAGATATACCGAAAAGTATTCTATTACTCTTGCGCCTGAATATAACAATATTTTGGGTAGACATATGCGTAAACCCTGGAATAAATTTATTACCAATGATAACCAACGTTTTGTAACTGATGAATCTGTTGATTTCTTGGATAAATTATTGAGATACGATCATCAAGAACGTCTTACAGCAAAGGAAGCCATGGCCCACCATTATTTTGGTAAGTTTTCTTAATAAAATATCATCTTGATTATTAACAAATGTCTAAATTAGATGCTGTGAGACCTTCTCAAACATAAATCTAGTTGAATTGTATAAATAAAAATCCAAAGCCCTTTAAAATATATAAATAAAATTATTTTTTAAATCACAACCAATCTCTTTTTTTTATTATATCTCTTTTTCGTTTTCATCACAAATGAAAAATAGCAGACTTTTGATATTTTTAATAGATGGTTTAGGCGATGTTAGTATACCTAATCTTGACTCAAAAACCCCTTTACAATTTGCTCATACACCTTGGCTCGATAAACTTTGTGGTATTTATTCCTTATTTGAGTAATAACATTATCAAAACCATTAAATTTTAAAGCTTAGATAAGGGGCTAAACGGACTGCTTGACCCTGTTGAACCAGGTTTAGCTTGTGGTTCTGATACAGCTCACATGTCAATATTAGGCTATGATCCTAGAAAGTAATTAAACGTATAAGTGCTATATAAAAACTATATATTAACCTCCCTTTTTTTTTTCTTTTTTTTTTTTTTTTTAAAAAAAAAAAAAAAAAAAAGATATTACGAAGGAAGAGGAGCTTTTGAAAGTATGGGTGCTGGTCTCGCTATGATACCATCAGATATTGCATTTAAGGTGCGTATAGATCAAATCACATTGTTGTATATCTAAATAGATATAATAGTCAAACTTTGCTTATTTGGATAAAGAATCTGGTATTGTTGTTAAAAGAAAAGCAGATCGAAATTTTGAAGGCATTGGTCCCATTTTATGCAAAGCCATCGACAATGTGTAAGTATTTGGGCTGATCTAGTAACACATACATTGATGTAACAATTGCAACCCTAAATTAGAAAATTACCTTCGTTCCCTAATCACTCTGTTTCTGTTAAATATGCAATTGAACATCGTTGTGGTGTCAGAGTGAGAGGCCCTGGATTAACATCCTCAATTACAGGAACAGATCCTTTGGTAGACAAGTAAGCCGCAATCATTAGTTTATTACATCATTGACCAACAAAGATCTAATAGCAAACCTCTTGTGTACTGTGAACCAACTCTGGATAATGAAGCCTCTGCAATGACAAGCAAAGTAAGTAATAGAGCTTTATTTTTAACTGAATCCTAATCAACCTGCTTTTACTAGTTGACAAATGAATTATCAGATGTATTTTACAATATTTTAATAAACCACCCTATCAATAGAGAAAGAGTAAAAGATGGAAAAAATCCTGCAAACTGTGTTCTCTTACGAGGATGTGGTAGTTGCATTGATGTTCCTAGCATTGAACAACTACATGGGCTGAAAAGTTTCCTCATTGCACCCACCTGTATCATTGCAGGTATTGGAATGACATTGGGCATGAATTTACTTGATGTACCTGGCGCTACTGGGGATTACAATACAAATTTTGATGCAAAAGCAAAAGCATGTTTAAAAAATATACAATCAGGTGAATACGATTTTGGTTTTTGCCATTTAAAAGCTGTAGATGATGCTGGTCATGATCATGATTTTGAGAAAAAGGTTTATTATCTTGAGAAAATCGATCAAATGATTGGCTCTGTCATGTTGAATCTTGAAAAAAGCACAGATTCAAAGGTAATTTTCGTGAAAAGAAAGCCCTGAATAAAATTATTAACGCACCTTATATTAGTACACAATCATTGTTACAGGAGATCATACAACTCCTGCACTGTACGGAGATCATAGTTGCGAACCCGTCCCATTTGTTATTGGCTCTATTAATGATGATACACAACGTGAAGGTGATTCTGTTAAAGCTTTTGATGAAATATCCGCTTCCAAAGGTGCATTAGGGAGATTTTGTGGTGATCAAGTGATGCCCTTGGCCAAATTATTCATGAAAATGTGAGAAACAAACACTAAAATGTACCCTGCCGTCCCCTAATTTAATAAAAAAAGCATTTCATCTACTAATTTTAACTAAACTATAGTATTTGATGTATTCATTACGCTAACACAGTCTTTATAGTATCGTATACAGTACGAAAAAAGCTTCAGAAATTCATACATGCAGAAGCTATTTCGGAGGTTAAAAACGACAATCGCAATTGGCATTTGATTTCGTCGATTTGTCGATTTGGAAAAAAAAAAAAGAGACTTTAAGCAATTTTTTAAAAGTAATGTATAAACTAATTATAAAAAGTGTTGTAATATTATATATGAAAAATTTAGAGCTATATTTTATGGCATTTTTTGTTTTTGAATTTTTATTTCAGGATTGTTCAGTATATGGGAATAACCTCGATTTTAGTTTTTTGAGGAAAACTCAAAAAGTAAAGCGTAAAACATTCAAATAAACGTTTCCTACGCAAAGGTATCAAAATTTAGGTCAATTCATACTAATATATACTTTAGTAAAAAGTTGCATTTTTTGAACTCAAAGTTGAGTTTTGTCAAATTTCAAAAAATTTGCCTACAATCATTAATGTTTTTGATGAGTGAAAAAAGTTGACCAAAAATTTTTGAGCAAAACCTACTAGAGGTATCTAATAAACGAGAGGAATTGTTTGGTATGCTTTTTAATGTTAGCAAACGCTTTATTCGTGAGATATACGCTGTTTAAATCTGTGATTTCATATGGATTTTGGTGAAACATCGAGCCAGCAACTGCAATTTTCCATGAAAATGGCAATTTATATTAATTTTGAATGCGCATGAACTAGAATATTAAATGTCGAAAAAGATCTACCTAAAATATGGAGGTTTGATTTGGTAAAGCGCTATTGAAATTGAGCAATTTATGTGCGTTAACTACCGTCTAAAAAGGAGCTTTGAAGGGATATTTTGCAATCACAGCAAGTGATAGGTTTAATCTTCTTGCTTGTATAAATTCTTGTAATAATTTCCTATAATTCAGGACTTTTTAATTTTAAAACATTTATTGGATTCACCTCACGCTCCGGATTTGAAGAAAACATTACAGACAAATTACAAGCTACAAAATCTCAAATTTCTTTCCCGACGACAATGATGGATTTTACACATCTTTCCGAATAAAAGCTGAAAACAGCTAATATCAAGGTAATTTATAGGATAAAAAAAAAAATCAATTTAAAAAAACCCATGTCAGTAAACAGTTTAATGTCTCAAAAAAAACTGTGAGTTATTTTACATAAGCAAAAAAATCCTTTAGAAGAGTAGCAAAATTTGCCGCATTATTTTATATGCTACATTTTAGAGTATTTGTCAACGACGAGCAATTCTCAAAAACAATTCAGCTATACTTTCAAGTTTGAAACATACTAAGTCTACATCAGAATAATGGAAGGTTTATTTTAGCAATTACAAAGTATGAATATGTCATAAAAAAGCCTCAAATTGAAGTGATACATGTAATAATATGTGAATATCTTTTTTCTTTTTTTTTTTTTAGTAAAGTAACAAATTTTGAAATGTTAAATAATTGAAATGTGGGTAAACTGCATCAGTTATAGGACAAAACCTTTTGTGATCATTTCAAGTTGCAAAATTAGAATATATGTTTCTAATTTCACGTTTATTACAATACAATAGAGGTTTCGATTCCAACGTATAGATTAAATCCTGTGCTCCTATTGTATACAAAATTAATAGATTTGTTTGACAGGATGGCAACCACTGATTTTTTACTCTGCAACTCTATTTTGACGACGTCACCAAAGCGAAAGAAACAACCATGGGCTTTGTTTGAATAAAATCTTTCGTTTTTTTGTTTCAACTAGACGCTTGTTTTCTAAATTATTTATTCTTTTTTCCCCACTCTCTCTCTCTCTTTTTTTATAAATTATAAAATGATTGCCCCTATTGCTGGTAAATTCCGTAAGCAAGTTATCAAGGATATCACCATTTCTCTTACTCTCGGTGCTGCTGGTGGTGCTGCCTGGTGGAACCTCTATCACATCCCCAATGTTCAACGTCGTGACGCTTATTACGCCAAGCTCGAAGCTAGCAAGCAATAAATTTCACAAAACGAACGAACAACAACTACAATAACAACTCACCTATCAACACAGAATTGATAATGACTCAAAAATTCAATAATTTGAGAGAAAGACGTCAATGAAATGTCGAATTATTTAAAAATAAAACGTCAAAATAATTTTGTTTGAAAATATCACTATAATAATAATAAAAAACATTATATAGAAAAATTTATGAAGATGAATTCCCCCCTGTCTGATTAATATTATTATTTATTATTATGTAAGTATTTCCATATCTAATGTGAGTGAATCCAGAATACCCGCCTTTTCACATAAGGATTGCAATAAACTATGCTGTTTATTTAATAATTCAATGGCAGAGTCAAATTCAACAAGGCTTCCTTGATCAAAAACCATGACTTTATCATAATTTACCACATCATGAAGCATATAGGGTATCACAATTAATGTCTAAATTGTTTAAAATTAGTATTTATATCTTTTAATTCAATACTACAAAATTTACCGATTCTTCAAATTCTTGATCAATCACTGAACGAATAATCTCATGAGCCTCTGGACCAATATTTGCTTCTTCAATAATGACAAGTTTTGTACAATCTTGTAATAAAGCACGAGCAATACAAAGTAGCTGCCTTTCACATACTGGTAATCTACACCCCTCTTTACCTAAATCTTTATCTAAATCTTGAATTATAGTAGATGCCGTCATTGTATCTTGCTGATCTAATGTTGTTGTAGATGGAAGTTTTGCTAATCGAACTCTTTGAAGTACTTGCCAAAGAGCATAATCATCATATTCACCGAAAGGATCTAAATTACTTCGTACTGTTCCACTTAGGAGCCAACCATCTTTTGATATAAATGTTATACGAGATCTTAAGTCTTCTACACCAATCTACATAATTTAAAAATAGTTATGAACTACTTTTTTCCTCATGTGAAATTATTATCTTTTCTCTTACCCAAGCAATGTTGACACCATCAATCTTGATAGAGCCTCTCATGGGTTCCATAAATCGAAACAAGCATGAAACAAGTGCATATTTCTCTGCTCCTGCTCTACCTACAAGTGCAATCTTTTCTCCTGAAAAGATATTGAAAGATATATGTTTCAAGATGGCATCTGCTTCAGAATTACTGAAACTTAACATTAAATCTCTGACTTGTACTGCAGCATTAGTAGGCCACTGATAAATACATTGTTAGTGTCTAAAAAAAAAAAAAAAAAAAAAAAAAAAAAAAACTAATATCATTTTGATTCAACTTACGGCAGCTGGAGGTCTTGATCCTTCAACGATACTAGGTGGCTCTTGCGGCATCTCCATATACTCATTGACGCGCTCAACAGCTTCAAAATGCATATCTACTGTCGTCGATTGACGCATGAGCCAATACACATATTCCAATAAACTTGTTGAGAAAGTCAATGCAATGCCTGCTAGACCAGCATCAATTGTTTTGATCTTTTGTACTAATGAAATACCAATAAACAATGATAAAAATGTGCCTAATAACTCAACTCGTACAAATAACCAACTACATTGTTGTGATGTTAGAGTCTATATAATATTAATCTTACATTGTATTTACCGATTGGTATTCCAAAGAGTGTAGAATGGTCGCATATTATCATCAAGTCGATTAAACATCTTTTTCATCATGTTCCACTCTTCACCATACGCTCTTATAGTTGCTAAACCAGCTAATGTATCCGTATATAAATGAAAAATAGGAGGGCGGCTATCAGTATTTAGCTTTTTGAGTTCTCTTGATGCTCGAATATAAGTGATACCGATATAAAAGTATAACGCAGCTAAAAAGAATAATGTTGAAGTTAGATGTTAGAGGATTTATAACAAATGAATATTTCAATTACCTGCTACTAAACTAGCAGCAAAAAATTCAGGTAAAATCATGCCAATTGTAAATACCACACCGAATACACCGAATACAGTTTGAAGTAAAAAATTAACATGCCAACCTATACTTGAATCAATTGTTTCCATATCTTTACTAAATCGACTCATGATTTGGCTGACAGGAGTAATATCAAAGAATTGCAATGGAGCATGACAAACACTCTGCAATAAGCCCAAAAACAAGCGATTAGATGCACGCAATGAACCTCGGTATTGAATTACTGTACGTATAAAGTTACAAGCTACAGTGATGAGACAAAGTCCTAAATAAATAAGAACATAATTGTTTGAAATAGACGCAGTTACAGTATTATATCGGGAAAAAGCCATAGACCAAACCTATTATAATATGTTTATAGGTTAGCTTTTTCTTTCTTTCTTTATAGTTTCAGTTTAAAAACAACACAATTCGAAGCCTTATACCTTCCTTTAGCCAATAACTTTCTGAAATATTTGCTAATCTTGCAAATAATGTAAATAAGATAGCAGACATCCAATATTTCCAACCACCACATGCAGAATAATATGTAGCATAAGCATAATCTCTCGATTTATAAACTAGATCTGATGTTGTAGTTGATTCATCTAGCTCCTGTTGAATAGATTCAGGTATAATGGAAGCCTCATCAAAGCAATCTTCTTCAAATAATGTCGTATTATGCGTACTACTGGCGCCTGTGTTTTCATATAAAGCATCAATAACATCTACTGGTACTACAACAGTAGCTTTTGACTCGTTCTTAACTTGTCTTTGTAATCTTCTAGTTTTGATAAGTGCAACAATCTTTTCAGGATCTGTTTCCATTGCGTCCACATGTCCATGATCAAGATTTACAAACAATTGTGCATCACGTGCCCAAAACATATCTGGCCATGTAGATGCTACTATAATGGTTCTATGTCGCATCAGTTCACCTCGAATACAATTTTCATATATAAAAGTGGAAGTTACTTTTTGAAATGTAATGAATATATCATCTATAATAACTGTATCTACTTTAGCATAGACTGCACGAGCTAAAGATATTTTATGTCTCATCATATTTGACATGGCTTTGTTTGTGGTTAATGTTAAATCTCCATTATCTAACAAGGATAAATCTCGCAAAAGATCGCATTGATGTAATACAGCGCGATACCGAGTGTCATCCCAAGGTTCTGAGAATAAGATGTTCTCGCGGAGCGTGCCATGTTCAACCCAGGCAGTCTGAGCAACATAGGCAACTTTAGGCATACAAGTTGGGATTTGACCTTGAACACAAGGCATATCACCCATTAAAGCAGCTAAAAGACTAGTTTTCCCACTAGAAGGAGAACCAGAAATTACAGACAACTTGTTCAAGGGAAACTCAAACGTTGGAACCACTAGCAAATGCTCCGATGATGGCCATGCGAATGTAGCTTCTGAAAATGCCAATTTGTCTTGGGGAGGTAGTGGTATATCTGTGTCTTGCTCTTTTTCTTCAGTATTTAAAAAGTTTGTGATATGGCCGAGACTTAATTTAGCATCGTTGTAAGCCATAAAGGCTTGTGGCATGACATTAAGAGGATCACGCAACATACCAAATAGTACGATGCTCACAAATGCAGTACTAAACCAATTGATGAATACAGATGCATTTCTCGATTAAAGAAGCACTAATTTACCTTGCATCCAATGTTTTTTTCTCCACCATAGTATACCAAGCAAATGAGATAGTAGTAACAAATACAGGCGTTGCAAACCAAATTAAACCCAGGATTGTGTTTTGTGTGTACAACTTGATCAGTTTAACCAGCTCATCATCTCGAGCATTCTTGAAACAAGTTGATTATGATTAGTACATTGGATTGAAACAAATTATAGACTGTAGCTTACTGTAATCGCCTGCTCCCATCTTCTTTCGGATGCCAAGAATTTGATAGTTTTGATACCATCACAAAGCTCACGCAATAATCTTAATCTCCAAGATTTTGCATCTGTTAAATGCGATTGAGCCAACATAAGACGACGGCTAATATAATGAGTTGAAGGTAGTGCCACTACCATCACTATTAACCCAGCTAAAAATGAATTGCCTAATACTTGATATAAGAATATAACACCAGCAGCAATTTCTAAAGGACATGTATAGAATATATGAAGATATGAAGCCAATTCAGCCAATCTTTCTGTATCTTGACTCATTAAACTAGCTTGTCGATGCACTGATTCCTCGTGATCCTCTTCTTCCTCTTCCTCTTCTTGTTCGTAACCTCCTTCCTCATTATTGTCGTTATCAATGTCTCCTTCACTTGATGAATTCTGCCCCTTTGGTAGTTGATGAGCTGACTTCAACCGCAGTGCATGGGCATAAATTTCAGAATTCAGCATATGAATTATTGTCACGTGCCATCTTCTCCCCCATAGTAATGTTTGAGAAGCAACAAGTGTACTAATAACATTACAACCAAACAAAGCTATGCAATACATGTAGCCAATCTCTTGTTTCAAACTGCTCTCCTCATTTTGATGATGTTCCTGTATCCATGTCAATAATTTTCTCAAAAAGAAGGGGTTGGCATAATGAAACACAACAGCCCCAATAGCAGTAATAAACTGACACCAAATGATTTTTTTGTTTGAGTTATATATACGATGTATCAATGATAAACTTGACAAATGTTGATGCAATTTTGTTTCAGTAAATAAACGATAATTTTCTCTTGCTCTTTGTCTTGCAGGTAAAGCCCATAATGAAGCAGCTGTCAATTTAGTTTTAAATGCTGATTTCAACAATGAATTCATCCAACTAAATGTCAATGATGAAAGTGGAGAAGCTGAAGATTCTAAGCTGAGTATTCGACCATTTCGAACTACTCTTCCATCATGTAATACTAAAACACCATCATCATCATTGTCAAAATCAACCAATTCCCCTTGATCTAATTCAGTTGGCGATGTAATTACCACAAACCATAAAATAAAGCACAAGCACAAATCAATCAATGAGAATGACTTTTCAATACCAGAAGAAATAAACCAATTGTTATTAGTAAAGAAGTAGTCAAATACTCGGATCAACGCCGAAACAAAGAACAATGCATAGAACAACAAGAAATGATGGCTGTATCTTGTAAATTTTGAGGGTTCAATTGGATTTGCAGGTGTTGTAAATGATTTAATGACTAGTGCAAGAACGTAAATCTAATTGGGAAATCAATCAAAATTTCAGTAATTGCTTTAAAATTTTCGAAAAAAAACTTACTCGGGGAATGAATGCTAAGCTTGGATCTACAATTTGATATAACGGTGGTCTGGTATTTTTTGATCTTTCGAGTATAGCACTTTCTAATCTCCATGCAAATACAAAAGCCCAACTACTGATCTCCAATAATGTGACAATGAGTAATATGATACTTCTACGAAATATAGAAACTGTTTTAGTTGTAGGTAATCGTAGGAAATCATTTGTTGCAAAAGTTTTTTGACGTATTGATAATAAGACGCATGAAATGATGAATGTTAAAATTGGAAGTAAGCCATCCAAGATACTAGAAACTCAAACAATTAAATCATTATGAAACATTTTCCCTTATTTTTTTACATGTTTACGTTTCTCTATAACAAGAGTTTATTACAAGTGAATAGATTGGATCCAGCTATTAATATTTAAAAGTGAATTTTTGTTATACGAAACCCTTATAGAATTGTAATATACCTTTGGCCCTTCTCCTCCTTCCCCTTGTTGGTTCCATCCACAAAATGATTGATTTGACATTTATGTCTGTCGTTGTTTGAAATTGTGGATTTGCGATTTTCTGTAAAATGTCAAAAATACAATAGACTTTTAAAACAGAAAGAAAAAAAGAAATAAAAAGTATTTAAAATAAAAAAAGTAAAAAAAAAAAAAAAAGAAGGGGATGGTAAAAAAAGAGTTTTATTTTAGAGTTTTCTTTAGAGTTCAGCAACAAGAAAAAAAAAATAATAGGAGCGTTGCACAAAACGATATTGCTCTTACAGAAAGGGGCAAAAGTGTATGATGTTTGGATTTTATGATTTGATTTAATCGACAATATTGACTTTAACAGTTTCTGATACTGTTATTTGGCTACGACGAAGTTGAACAAGTTCAACGAAATCAAAAGCATAAGAACCGGGAGGAGTATTGGCGGGAACAGTCCAGGAATAACTGTAAGATTTATATTTATTATCTTGGGCGGCTACAGGACTATAATTGATATTTTTGTAAGATTAGAACAAAATAAAAAAATTTGAATGTGCTAATATTACCATTTGGGATAAATGTTTTCAAGTAATCCTTCTTTTTGATTGCCTGTTCTCTTGTGGAAATTAATTTTTAAAGACTTTGCATAGCCAAGTGAAGCTCCCTCTAATAATAACAATTCCAACATTTTTTTAATAAATGATTTATAAATTCTTTATCTTGTTACATGTTCTTACTGAGTATTAATGGCTGCATCACATATTTAATAACAATCTTTTCACCTGCTTGAATACTTTGACCACTTGAAGGAGATGTAATCTTCATGAACTGTAATTGTGAAAAGACATCTGCAAAAGCAAATTGAATAAAAGCCAAAGCCAAAAGAATAGTAAAAATAATTTTCATCTTTTGCTGTTAATTAATGGAATAGAGGAAAAAGGAAGAAAAGGGTTTATTCAAGTTTTTTTTTTAAACCTTTATACATTTGAAAAGTGCTACACAACGCATATTACTATTAAATATATAAAATAAAGTCAGTTAAAACTCACTTGGTAATTTGGCTCTCTTTTTTGTATCATGTTGTACCATAATTATTACCATTTTTAATGCTTGCCACAGTTTAAATAAATTGATTTATTTTTATAGGTACTACATTGATTTAAAAATAAGGAGATTTGCTTTTAAATAGAGTAAAGAAAGCAAGGCAATTAAATTAACTCGGATGCAGCTAAACGAATTTCAAATAATGTAACTTGCCAAAAGCGGCTATTCAATGCTGCTCGGGTTGATAATAAGCTCCTCATTTTTGCAAATACGGTAGTCTCTTTATACGTCACTGCATATTTGATTACAACATCTTTCTAAAGAAAAATAATAACCCATTATTTTCTCTTTTTTTCATAAATTCATCTTATTTCAGACATGTCAGATTTTGGCGATTTCAATACACCTTCCGAAGATCCTACCGCCGATTTTCTCGCACGTGAGAGAGCTGCTTTAGGTGAAGATGCTGACCTCTTTAGTACAAACGATAATGACCTTGTCTCACCTACTAATGACTTGACATCTCCTATTCCTGCTACTTCCAACCCAATGTCACCCGCTCTTCTCGACGATTTTCCTGCCATAGATAATGGCCGTGCTAGTGCTTTATCTTTCCAGTCTCAAACTAGTAATAAACCTGATCAAGACCTTATGAGTGGTGGAAATACTTCTTTTGAAACAGATTATCCCAAGGCTGAAGAGTTGGAAACATCTCAAGTAAGACATTCCGTATACACATAACTATTTATAAATTCATCTAATTTATTATTTTATCAGGCTTTCCATAAGGCAATGTTGCCTGAAGAAGAGCCAGAGACTGTTCGGTAAGACAGATTTTACATTTTTCTTTTCTCAAATTTGCCCTTTTATTCATTTGCGTTCTGGTAGTCAATGGCGTGAAAAGCAAAAAGAAGTTATTGCTGAACGTGATGCTGAATCTGAAAAGAAAAAGGAAGAAACTATTAAACATGCTCGTGAGGATATTGATAAATTTTACGAAGAGTATAATGATAAGAAGCAAAAATCAATTGAGGAAAACAGGTAACGTTTGTGTTGAATGAAAGAGAGAGTATGGTATACTGATTATATTTGAACAGAGAGCGCGAAGAAAACACTGTAAAGAGCCGTGAAGAAGTTGCATCTTCAGGCAATATCTGGGATCGTGTTGCTCGTGAAGTGGAAGTCAGCAATGCAAAGACTGGTTATCACATACAAGATGTTACTAGAATGAAGGAATTAATGTTGGACCTCAAGAAAGACGAAAAGGCACCTGGTAACATTATCGAAGCTTAAAAAATGAAACTATTATCGTATGTAGCGTGATTAAGGCCTTTTTTCTTTTTTTTTTTTGGTTTGGTATCATAATAATAAGAATTTAGCAGTAATAATAATAAATATTAACAATCAAAAAAAAAAAAAAAAAAAAAAAAGTCTTCACACTAATTTCACATTATGCGTCGGCTAATTCCGTTCAATACAATTACTCCTCATACATTCAAAATGAATTACTATGATTTAACCAGTAAATCAATAGTATGCTAAAATCATAAATCTGGATACTGTTACAGCCGTAGTATATATTTTGAGAAACTTTCAGCCCATTTGGATCAATATTCAGTAAGGACAGCGTTTTTCCAGTTGTTTTTTTTAAAAAAAAATCCGTGATTTCATTTCCCCATTTTCACATTAACTTGAGTAGGCTAAAGTAATTACGATTCTGTTTATCAACGCTAGATGATGTACCTATCATTGAAACGGGAGCTCATTTGAATCCATATTCAGCGAGAACTGAGGAGCTTATTGACCATCGTGTAATGAATCACATTACATAACAGTAAATCAACTGCATGAATTGTTTCAGTGAACTACTAATCATATAAATACTCAAGTGAAAACAGATATCAAACCCTAGTAAAAGTATCTGTTTTATTCTTCGATATTAATTTTTAATGCTTTACTAAAATAAATCTATTAAAGCGCGATTTTCAATAATCTTAATATTGCTTGTCAAATATTAACTTCAATTAATACATAGTAAGTATTGCCCAAAGCAAAATTGAAAAATGCATTAGTAACACCAACATCCACTGCAAATTACTCCTTTTTAATAGCCAACTATCTCAGGAATATAATACTTTTTAAACATCGTTAGTGTAATTAGCAGGTAACCAACTTGCTGTTCAAACTTGCCGAATGCACAGCAACTCACTGAATCTAATATCTGAAATGCATGTATCACCTACTAATACCAATGTCCATGTAGAGTGGCATCCAACCTGGATCAATACTCATAGAGGTTATATTTCTAATTGTTTTCAAAAAGAGTGTGAAGCAAGCTATAGGTGGACTTTAGTCATAATTTTCTTAACACATTAGTTGGTTGTGTAAGTTTCCCTTTGAAGCTATTATGTTCAAGATGCATATCTACATATCTACTTTCATGTAAAGTTAAGAGTCATTTGAATTGAAATTTAATGAAATAGGGTTTCTGTTGTTAGTATCGTACGTTTATAAAAGAAAGTTTCAGATGGCTTTCAGATGGTTTTCAAATTTGTTTGCCCAATATTGAGTGTAATCACGTCAGATCTTCAGCGAATATTCACATTCCCTCTATGGTCTATTAATATCTATCCAAAGTCCAAAGATAGAACAATTAATACCAGATTTTCAGAATATAGGTGAACTGCCTCAACATTGACCAAAATTGACCTAAAATCGATTAAAAAAATTGAGTACCTAAATTGAGACGTTAATTTTTGTAGCTGGCATTAAAAAGGGATTTATTTTATAAAAAAAAAAGCTTAAAAGAGATACTGTTTAAACCCTTCTTTATTAAATTATGGATAATCTACAATAAAATGCTATTTCTACTTCTCTATTTATATTATTTGATTATTTATACTATTTGGCAGTTGATTTATCTACTGTCAGTTATTCTGTAATTTTGAATATTTTGTTGAGTTGTTGGGTTCTTGATTTACTTAATCCAGAACGGCTTTTTAATTTTTTTTTGACAACAGATTGTCAAACATGCGTTCAGAACAGCCCTTACTTGTTCTATTTGATTCGCATGTATTTTAGATTTTTTTTATTTATGATACAACACATTATGGATACCCTTAGTATCTTTAATACTTTAGAATACCCTTGATTGTTTATAATTTATAATATATTCATAATCTCTTATTTAGATTACATACTTAGCATGGTTTCAAATGAGATGGCTTTTAATTTATTTTGTGGGGAGATACTAACTAGTTTAGCACAGTAACCACAAAATAGAATCTACCTACTAGAAGTTACTTTGTCTTTTCTGTTTTAGCAAAAATGCTAATTTTTTTTGTAGAGATAATCAAAACAATACACTATCGGAAAAAACGCGAAAATGGCAATGTTAAAATTTTCAGTTATTTGTTTTTTTTACATATAATTGTTATAAAGTTATACCTTTCCAGTAATATCTTCACGTAAAACAGTTTTTGCAGCGATTATTATAGGAGTTTTTTCGGAAACGTTGTAGTTTACATTTCATTTTACAACTTTTCCAGTGGTGATAGTTTACGTTCCAGCTTAAAACCTATACTAACTGAGTTTCAGAACCGATTCAAAAAATCATACAAAAATGAATTTATTCAGTAACTCGTGATCTACAAATTAAGTTATTAAAGTGGCATATTAAATATTCTTTGTACACTTTTTAATTCTGCATTAATCTAATTAAAATTTGAGTATACGTTTCACATTAAACTTTGCGTAAAATACAAATGGAATTTTGAAAGTTTTTTTCTTTAAAAAAAAAATATACACCACTTTTTATAAATATGATTTAAATGTAAATTGTTGAAATAGTGAGTAGAAAAATTGTCTATTGATTAAGCTGTTACTGAACATTCTAATTGTATTTTCCGCAAAGAAAACATATTTTTTGCCAGTTTTTTTTTCATATTCAAACTCAGGATGGGCCGATACTAGCGTAACGAGTTACGGGAATAAAATTGATAAAGTATTTTTTGTAAAATACTGACGAATTGAAAGTGAAATTGATTCGAAGTTTTGTTTAGCTTTGGTGTAATGATTCACATTACATAGCAGTAAAATAGCTGCATGAATTGTTTCAGCACTAGGCAAAAATTCATAATTCACCCGGTAAATTATTTTGGAATTATTTTGTGAATTATAAGGAATGATTCCATTAACGTACGTGAATTATATGTGAATTATTAGGTGAATTAAACTCATCTTATTTGAAGTAAGCTTAAGATCCAGTGATCACTTTTGCTTTATTTAGTAATTGCCTTTTAAAAATCAGATGTTGGGACAAAATCCAAAACAAATAAGACATTGCTAGTAGATATTTCTTTGTTTCAATCAATAAATCGTATCATTTTTATACTTAAAATCAGATTCAGGATCAATCAGATATCACATATTATGGGTAAAAACGGTAAAAAAGGAGGGTTTATTAATAAAAATAGATAGCTGAGGTTTATATTACACTAGCAGCATCATTGTAAAATCAAAAACGGAATAATAAAAACACAAAATATGAATATTTATGGGATGAAAATTGATTATTTTATTTAAAAAAATAGGTCATATTAAATTAATTGGTTATATTATTATATTAACAATAAGGGTATAGCTATAAAAGCCCTTGAAAAGCCAATATTTGCACTCAAAATAACATGATACAAGTAGCACTACTCACCTCTTATTTGGCTGATCTTTTCGTCAAAACTACATTAGATTCTAAAATAAAGAAAGTGTTAATGCATAACTTTTATAAAATACAGATTATGTATATGATTTACCTTATCTAGAACACGCTTTCCTCTCAAATCATTGTATTCACTAATAAAAAAATTAGTTAATGTTTATTTATTTGAGCTATATTTATATAAGTATACCTTATATATTTACTTTGGGCAGTTCAAAAAGACATATCGTATCACACAGAGAGCGATATTGCTACTAGCAATGAAACATATTTGAGCATATCGACAAAATTAACAAAAAATATATACTTTAAATCTGCAAACTTACTTTACATTATGTGTAAAATGTGTAAAAATTGAAATATCGAAAGAAAAGTATAAAGTATTACATCAAAAGTCCTTTTATTTATACTTTTTTTATATTTCAAACACTCAGAATTACGCCTGTTTCAAATTATGTTTCAATTCTGCCAATTCTTTTTTCAATAATTCGCAAGAATATTACTTGAAATAAATAAAAAAAATATTATGAACTAGCACTGAGAATGATGATTTATGAATAAACTATTGCGTCCACGGTTTGTTATGTTAAGTTGGAAGATAATGCACCTTTGGATTTGTAATCACTATTGGGAATAGGAGAACTAATTGATTTGTGACAACACTCTTAATGTGTTCCTAATAAGTGACCCTAGAGTGAGGGATATATTTAATGAATATCAGGTACAATGCATCATGCAGGAATCAAATATATGCTATGTCATTATAGTGAATACTGATCTAATGAATAGTTATAATACATAAATTTGTATATAAATAGGACAAATTATTGATATTAAATAAAGATTCTCTTCAGTTTTTGTGTGTGATTTAATTTATTCAGTTCCTTTATTAAATTATACATTTTTTCTTGCAACAATATTTATCTTAAATCTTGTGGCAATTCATAAACTTAACATTATTTTATATTTTATATTTAAAAAAGCAATTTGGGGATGTATTTGTAAAGAAACGTACATATTGTAATTTAAAAGTAAAGCAAAGTAAAAGCTTACGTGATGCTGCAAATTAAAGTGATATCAGCATAATATCACCATAAATAAACATAAAACCTTATATTCTTATTATAAACATGAATAAGTGACACGAAGCTTGTGAAATAATGAAAAACAGGGGAAAGTGCGAAATCTATATTACATCTTTTTTTCTTTACCTATATATTTTATGTCTATTTCACTATTTGAACTTGGAATGGACAGCACCGCAATAGCTTTATATGCCTTCTTCTATAATTCATAATTGAATCTATATTTCACAATGTATAAAAATAAGCAGAAACAACCCCTACAAATTTTTTAAGATAAAAAGCTTAACAAAATACACTTTGTTCAAAGAAATCTTGGTAAATATTATATTTTACTACAACAAATCACACATTTCATTGACATACAATTCAATTTCAAATAGTTTCTGACAGTTGTAGAATGAAAGTGTACAATGGTCACCTGCATTATCACCAAAATTTTACTTTTGAATGTCAAAACAAGCGGAAAAAGGGAGATTAAACTGGTGTGATTCAAAACTGATACGATTTGAAAATTGATATCATGAAAAAGTGAAACGAAAAAATAAAAAATTGACAAGCAACTTAATTCAAAGGTTGAGTTAAAAGGCATCGAAGATTATACTTCGATTTTATGAATTAGCTATACGTAGCTTATGGTTGAGGCACCAAATTTGCATTAGATTTTTCTGGGTGTATACTTTTATATTATGAAAAATGTTACTAGATTTTATAAATAAACACATTAGAAACAAAAAATATAAATAAAAGGAATAACATCGTACGAGTATTTTTTACTGTGTTTATACTGATATAATCTGTTTTTATGGGCTGCTAAAATTCTTTAAGTTTTTTTGTTTTTGTTATTAGCTTTTAAAATACAAATTCCCTGTTATTATATTGTCTTGTTGTGTACAAGTGGCATTATTTATCAACTACGTGTTACTTCATTAAACTTTTTTTATGCTCAACAATGCCTGAACTCTTGGATATGTTAAATTTGTGCGAAAAACAAACTGGTTTCTATCAATGAATGAAACAAAATAGAAGCACTAGTTCACTGAGTCATGTCTTAGCCATCATATAACTCTTTGAAATTGACTTCACGTCTGTAGAAAAAATACTTTATTTTTCTTTTAAGTAAAAAAGTTACAGTTCCTCTTCAATTTTTTTTTTTTTTTCAAATTTGGCATTGTTTCTGTTTCATCTCTTTTTATTTTAGACGGCAATAAAAAAAGACCAAACGCAACGACTATATGGGTACAATCTTTATCCCATCAACCATACATATCCTCTTTTGTGTTTACTGAGATTTCAGAATAGACACTTTACTATTTTAGTTTATTTGAGAATGAAGAATTAAGAAAGCTTCATCACAACTTATAGTTTCATAAAAAATAGAAAGAAATAGGATTTAACGTTTACTTGACTTGGATATAAATCTCTACATTATATAGATTATTTGACATGTAAACAAGAATAAAAAAAGCATATTTTTTTGTCATAAATTTTTATATAACACTTATAGTATAAAGAACTGGATTGTAATGATAATTCACACTATGCTATACATTGGACATATAAATTTCCTAATTTAATATATACTTAGTTTGTTCGCCTTCACAAATAGACTGCTTCATACTTTAATTGAACACTGATATTAAATGTGATATCTTCTTGAATGTAATCCCAAAATAAACACTTCAAAATAATTCACTAACAATTCACCTGGGTGAATTATATATTATATGTGAATTACGATTTTCTGCCTAGTGCTAGTCAAGTTATTGAAAAGCATTTATAATTTAAAGTGTGCATAATAGTGGAGACAGTAATTAATCATATAAATACTCAAGCAGAAACAGATATTAAAAAATTAGTGAAAAGATATGTTTTATTCTTCTATATTATTTTAATAACTTAATCAAATAAATATATTAAAACACAATCCTCAATATTTCTTAATACTGCTTGTCAAATATTAATCTCCCTTAATACTTAGTACATAATAGTAAGTATTTCCAAAAGCAATACTGAAAAATACATTAGTAACACCAACATCCACCGCAAGTACTTCTTTCTAATAGCCTAAACTATCTCAAGAACATAGTACTCATTACATTTGACCTGTCCAATGAGAAATTGTAACTGGAAAATAGAATTGATTATTATTATTATTTAGAACAGATAAAGAAGAAGAAATTAAGTAAAATGAAGACTAGATGTTTTTTATATGAATGGGAAGGTTAGGTTATTACTGCATTGTTTGATCTGCTGGTTTAGAATTGGCACACTAACATTGCTGTCGAGTCAGATTTTACCAGCCAAATTTACTAGTGCAAGCTAGACTCAACAACATCTTTAGTGCATAGTCTATACACATCCATTTTTGAGGCAAAACTGAGGATATTCTTTTTTTACGTATTTTTCAAATATTTTTACAAAAAATTTTTACTTTACAAAGAAATAAATTAAATTTGATAGAGCTCATTGAAGTTTATGACATAAACGAAAAATAACTGCTGTTCAGTTGGATAATTATTTTAAAATCCACTACAAAAATGTCAAAAAAGGAATTAAAAAAAAGTGTTTCAAATTTTTTCATACTCACGTACGTTATAAAGCGCTTTAAAACAAGTAAGTTTTATTATTTAATAGCCGTGGTATAGCTTGAAATTGTGCAGAGATATGGAGACTTAAAGTATTAATTTTTAGCAGTGAAATATCTGTAAAAACCTGAAACATTAGCACTGAAAAGGTTATATCGACTGTCAAAAATAGAATATTTTTGAAGACTTACTTTTAGATCAAAGTTGAAAATCTCAGGTACATTGGCATATAATTTTTTCTTGGTGTTGTATTTAGTAAAACAAAAAGTTGAGCAGGAATGAAAAATGAGGCCTAGTTTTAAAAGAAAAAGCAGTAAGTTTTACGAGTGTTGAGGCTTTTGTAATAATTAAGTCAATTTAGAAGCATTTAGTATGATGCAACCTATTTGTATACATGTTGCAGCTTCCAAACTATTATAAGTTACATGTTCAACTTTTAGACTCCATGTATTTTTCATGTATTTAGAATGCTTTATCTGTAAATTAATGCTTTATTATAATAGTACACCGTTGTTTTATTGTGACCGAATAGCAAATCCTTATTGAATTAATTAGTTGTATTTATAATTTATATCAGAAGCACGCAAACTCTTTAAATCATTCTAATTCTGACATCCCTCATTTGCTTTTGGTGTTTTTAATGAAATGTACAGAAGAGGATTTGTATAATGTGTAGTTATTTTATTTATCTTTGTTTAATTATATAGCAATTTAAAATATTATTTTTAAGTGTACAAATCGAAACCAACATGACTATCATGTACCTCAGGGAGCTTTCCATTATTGGAACAGGCCTTGGCTGCAGATCTACACATGATTCAAATTGCTCGATCTATCCGTAACAGACTTGAATGGCCATTGTGGTCCTAAAGAGAGCCATACCAACAACAACAACAACAACAACAACAACAACAACAACAATAGAAAGCACCACCAAAACTAAGGCTCAGAAATTAATCCATGGTGGTTAAAGCTCTCAAATACAAAATACACTTTTTCTTTGGGAACGTTAAGTGATTTTGTTTACCTTACAATTTCACACATTGGATTCATCTTTTCTTTTCATTTTTCTGTATATTCGTCTTCCTTTGTTGTTGGTTTGATTCATATATATTTTTTTTTATTTAAATTTTAATTTTTACTTATTATTATATTTTAATTTCTGTTTATATTTTAATTTCTGCTTGTATTTTAATTTTTGAAAATCCGGATATTTTTACAAATAAAGTGTATACGGTAGTAGATCGGTTTCTTGATATTAGGCTTTACAATAGTGTTGTTAGTAGATCCATTAGCTTTAACGGTTAATAAAGGAGCAATTGTAGAGTTAAACCGTCAGGGGTATCAAAATGGTTATATGAAAAGGTACGAGGCAAAGATTTGTCATAAACAACATTAACATAAGGAATGTAATGAGATCATTGGTACGAGGATAGGGTTAACAAGTTTCTTTTGCGCCATTGAATACCAATTCATTAATTTAGCTTTGATTTTGAGAAATAGCACACAAACTAGTAGCCGATAATACGAAATCTAGCATATTTAATATAAATTTCAATAATGAATCTGAAGCAATTAAGATTAGACATAGCCCATACTATAATCCAAGTTTTACTTGACCGTAATAAAAGTTCTATAAGCAACTTCGCAATGCAGGGCAAGTTGCTGATATTTCTAATATATTTACCTAAATTAGAGAAAGAAACTTTAAAATTTAGGATCATAGAATACTTAAAACAATAACATAAATATATGAATTCGCGGATGGCATAATTCATGTATTTAATGCTTGGTTTTTCTTGAAGTGTATTTTTTAAAGTGATATAATAGTTCATAAAGCGTTTCAACATTAGAGCAATATAATTCGATATTAGGTTAGAAGTGCTGTTGGTACTAATAGTATGTCCGTAGTATCAACGCCTGCAAAGTTATGCATAATGTAAAGGATACAATAAGCGCTTGCATGTAAAGCTCAATAAAATTTAAGATCTACCACAGAACTTACCCAAAATAAAATTACCAATAGCAGGCTGCAATCGATTTTCCTTTACTGAAAGATTTTGGCAGTAATATTCTTAAGCAAATGGTCCAATACGCAAAATATTATAAACACTAGTGATATCTTTTATACAGTGCTCTATGCTACAGTTATTATATATATATATATATATATATATATATATATATATATCTACAAATGGCGTAGTGGTTGATTGTTGCATGCATTTGTTTATTGTGATTCTTTAGAGCATATGTGACAACAAATTGACACCTAAGGTTTGCATTGATATATCAAATGTTTATAATGACGAGACATGCGAAGCAAAGAACTTTCATATTATCGATTTTATTCTTAAATTTACAACATTTGTTTCCATGATACTGTTTGTTCTTTCAAATATCAAGATTAGCATTTTAAGCTTATATTTGCTATACAAACATGTAGACTGCAAGTCTAAAATGGCCAAATTTCAAATTGCCACCATGATAACTCGGAGAGATTATTTTTAATTTTTCTGTCAATATAAAGATGAATGCATTATTACTTATTAATCGTTAAAAGTGTTTATATACATAAAAAATGTCAAGTTCGAGACAAAAAGAAGATTCCAAAAAAGAACACAGCCTGAAGGAACACAACCAGAAAGAACCCAATCAGAGAGGGCACAATCAAAAAGAACACAACCAGAAGGAACACAACCAGAAAGAACATAACCAGACAGAACGCAATCAGAAAGAACGCAATCAGAAAGAACATATCCAGAAAGGGCGCAATCAGAAAGACAATATCCAGAAAGAACGCAACCAGAAAGAACGCAACCAGAAAGAACGCAACCAGAAAGAACGCAACCAAAAAGAACATATCCAGAAAGAACGTAGCCAGAAAGAACACAACCAAAAACAAGAAAAGTCAAAAAGTGAGATTCATAATTTACAAAATACCTTTTTGGCATTATTAAGATGGTTTTTCTATTGTAGTTTCTGAAAATGTTATAGCAAAACCACCTACAGCAGATAAAATCAACAAAGGAAAAAAGCAAAATCAAACTGATAGTGGCCCAGCAGCATCAGCAGCATCAGCAGCATCAGCATCAGCATCAGCAGCATCAGCATCAGCAGCATCAGCATCAGCAGCAGCAGCAGCAGCAGCAGCAGCAGCAACTACTGCATCTTCTCAGTCAACAGATGCCGAAGGTATGATTCAAATGGGAGGTGGTTTACCTGCTTTACCACCAAAACCACCTGTACCACAACGACAAGCACAAGCAACAGATTCATCTGCATTTTCAAATGGAAAAATGGTACAAATAATACCAAATGTGAATAAAGTATCTACACCACAATTAAATATCCCGGCTGGTAGTGATTTGGGAGCAGTTGGTAAAATTGGAGCTTATCAGATGGCCCAAACAAAACCTAATACTTCGTCTGCAACACAAATACATGCAAACATGTTTTTCTGGGTTTATGCATTGCTTTTTGTCACGATAATCATAATGAAAAAACAATAAAGAATTTATTTGCAATGATACTACCATTATATTGATTTTAATGTTTGAATGTATATTTTATATATTTGATATGATATCTTAAATTTGGCGTAGCCTAAAAGCTTATAGAATGTTTGCATTCCACGTGGTTTTTCCTGTAAAATAAGGAGATGGTGTCAGTTTTACTATAGTTATTTTTTATAGGTAAATTGTTATGCAACAGTTTTTTTTGTTAAGATAGATGGGGGCGCAACAATTATATCATAATTATCCATTATACAATAAAGGGATTGTGCCACACAAGGGTGATGTATGTATGAACAAATAGAAAGTAAGGGAACAAGAGAATGAAGAATCCAGTCTGGATCAAAATCAATTGGAATTTGAGGGGATTTGGAGGAGGAGGGGGGGGGAGTGAAGGGAGAGGAGAAAAGAAAGAGAGAAACAGTAAAAAAGGGGGAGAGTATAAACAGTATAAAAATCAATCGATTCTCTCATCCTTTTTTCGTTCTTTACATAGTTACAAATCAATAACAACAACAACAGTATAAAAAATGACCCATCAATCTCTTAACATTGCACTTCCTACAATTCACCGTATCCATAAGCGAGAAAGCAAGGCTATTCACCGTAATACCTATGAGCAACATTACCAACAACAACAAAAGCCATTACAGTTTAAGTTATCTCGAAGTCATGCTCGTACAACATCTGTTCCGTCTGTATTGCCTAGTCAACAAAACGAAGAAAAAGACCACATGAACATTCTTCTCGATGCTATTGATTTGGATCAACAAATGCGTCAATTCTTTAAAACTGAGATAATGAAATCCAAGAATCGCACTAATTCTGCGTTTGTTCCACCTTCGATTATGATGGCTAGACGTAGATCAAAGTCTGCTCCAGGTGCACCACCTTCATACCATCAGCAACGTGCTTTCAATTCTCGTTGGATAGCTCCTAATTGTAACAATCGTACTGTCACTTGTGCATCTCAGGCACAAGAAGTTGCTCAATTAATTGTAAAGCAACATTTTGAATCTGTCAAGAAGAGATAGAAATCCTCTTTTTTCTTCCAATATACCAAATATGACAAGATTTTCAATATTTTTCTTTTAAGCAATAGTAGTATTTTCCATTCCATTCATTACATTTATATTCATTCATTCATTTCTTATTGTAATTCTCAACTCTTTTTTGCTATAATTATTTTACATGCTTTTTTATTATTATATTATTATATTATATCAGTTTATACAAGTATCTTTCTCTCTCTCTCTCTCTCTCTCTCTCTCTCTCTCTCTCTCTCTCTCTCTCTCTCTCTCTCTTCACATACACACATGTAGTAGTTGCCAAATCATTTTCATTCTTATTATTATTATTAAAAATAACTTTCAAAATATTATTGACGAATTTGAAACATGTATCCAGGTACAACAAATCAACAAGTTAGCCCTTCATTCTTAGGATAAAATAAATTAAGCTCCTGGTATTAATTTTTCCCCTGATTACAAAGCGTAGCTTCTTTTTACGCCTCCCCCTTCATCCAACCCCTTCAACATTCCAATGAATAGCTTATAGATAATATCACGATATTTTATTGTATAATTATTTCAAGGGTATACCTTGACAGCTTCAGACATAATACGATCCAATTCCTAATTAATTGGTTAATTGTCATATAATATTTAATAAAATATTGAATTCTTACCTTTTCCAATTGATCTAATCTTGCTTGGCTATCCTTGAATACTTCGCTAATTTCATTTCGAATTTGATAAGATGATTGTCTTGCAGATTGTACTGGCTTTTCAAGTTGTGCTGCACCACGAATAATCACCATTAAATCATTCATACCAAAATCATTACAGAATAACATGGATTCAGTAGATTCAGGGCGAGGGCGTTGTTTTTGCAATTGTTGTGGTTGTGGTTGTGATTGTGGTTGATGTAAAGGCGCAATAGGTGGAGGGGTTGTTGGTGTAAGGGTATCAATAGCCTCATCTAATTGAGATAACAAATCTTCATTTGAATCAGGCGAAGATGAAAGAACAGGTTTACTTTCAAACATAGCTTCTTCTGGACTACACATAACATCATGAGTATCTAATACAATTTGAGGTTGGTATTGTGGGAGAGGCTGTTGATTGAATCCATCAGTAGGCGTAGTTTCTTGGCGAGGCATAGGTGTATCTTGACGCATTAAACGATGAGGTTTTGTATGCTGTTGATGTTGTTCATGATGATGATGATTATTATTATAATGTTCTTTATTATCATCGATACATTTCAAAATAAAGTAGACTTCAGTCTTTTCTGGAGATGTAATATTGACCGTAATGGAACTTCTATCAGGATTGCTATTACGACGATAATGAATAGATGGTGCTTGATCAACATCAAATGTATCCATTATTTTATCATTGGTATCAAGTAAACTTTCTTCGCCATCTTTGCTGATAAACAATTGATATTTGACAAGATCATCATCGCCATCTAAACGTAAAGATTTAATATCATTTGTTGTTGAACCAGCTACGATACCATTTAAAATATGGAATTTCTCTAATAACAATGTAACAGCATCTTTGATCAAAATATTAGATGGAATCTTTACAAGTTTATCCACTCTTTTAGATTGATCTGCATTATAATGTTGTTTTTGTTGTTGTTGTGGTTGAGAAGGAAATAAAGATACTTTGATTTGAATTTCGCCATCTTCGATGCGTTTAGTTTTAGAAAACAAAAAGAATTGAACTTGATCTTGTTGTTGATGTATATTTTCTTTGTTCGGTCCTCCAATATGTGTATTATCGCTACCCATCAATTGCGATATACGTCTTGCTTTCTTGAGTGATGGCATAGGTGTACTTAAATGAGCTGTAAGTGAATGGAATATTTCCAATGGCTTATCAGATGGTACAAGTGTAAATTCATCTCCACCCAAGGTTCTTACTATCAAATAATAATCATGGTATGCTGAAGTATTTTCTACTAAAACATCTTCATTATTTTCATCATTTGGATGTTGAATTACTTGATGAATTAATTCCAAAGCAGTAGTAAATGGATAAATTAAAGCAAACTTGTAAAGCTCATTACCAAAATCAGTGATGTTTCCAGCATTAATCTTCAATTGCGTAGGTTGTACTGAAGCAGCAGCAGATATGATTGAAGAATCCAAACTACCTTGACGATCACGATCAAAGGACATCATACCAGTAGATTGGGAGCTGATAGATGCTGTTTCATAATTAGATCCACCTGATAATTGTCTTTCTAATGACAATGATGCTGATGATTTTTTGTTCTTCTTGCTTTCTTTATTGTTGCCACCTGTGCTACTACTTCTACTAAAGAATTTACGGATACCAGATTTCTCCTTTTTGCTACTATTGCTGTCTTTGGAATTACGACGTTGTTGCTCTTGAATAGTAGGTTCAGGGGAAGATGATGGACCCAATAGCTTGTCAAGTTTGGCGGCCTTTTTCAATTTTGATTGAATACTGCTATCAGAATTGCGATGATGGTCATCATAACCTCGTGCAATAGAGGGTGTAAGAGAGATTTTAATGGTTTCATCTTCCAAATTTAAAGTATTTCTATCTACGTTATGAACTATATGATCTTCTGGGTCATTAATGATATCAGAATCATTGCTTATTTGATTGTATTGGTTAGTGGGGTTATTGTTATTATTATTGGTGTAGTTGGTATTATTAATAGGTTTAGTGTTGATCTGAGATTGTTGTTGTTGCTGAGATGCTGTTGCTGTTGTTGTTGCTGTTGCTGTTGGTTCGCTTGATTGATAAGATAAAAACATGTCAGGTTGTTCTGAATAACTTTGATTATGATCATCATAGTAGTTATATGGGTCATCACTATCTTCATCTGAATCTTGATCATCCGTTTCTGAATCATCAGAACGCATCTTTTCATCCCATTGCTCAAATTCTGCTTCAAAATCTTCTTCATCATCACTAGTGCCATAGATAATTTGAGATTGGAATTGAACGCCCTTAGCTAATGTTACACGGTTTGTTTTCTTGAGTTTGTTGGAAGGTGGCGTTGGGAATGCATCTTGGATATCTTTTCTGGTTAGCTAAATATATACAGGTTAATTTTTATAATTCAAATAACATGTTTTGCTTACTTCAATATTACGATGAGAATTTAGTCTGGCTAATCTTTCATGTGGCGTCTATTTTTATCGTTCTCAATAAAACACATTTAATTAATTTGAAAGTTGTTGCTTTTTACCTCAATATTTTCAGCAGGAATATAACCAACTTCAGCAGTTTTCAATACTTTAACAAGCCACCAATAAGAATTACTATCATCTAGTAAAGTCAATGCATCACCTCTTACTACTGAAGCCTGACCTTCTACTGTAGCAGCAAAAGTATGAAGTGCGTATACCATATCAAAATCAATGTTTGGATCAGGTATACTTAATTCAGAACCTGTATCATCTTGATCATCTTGTTGTTGTTGCTGCTGTTGCTGTTGAATATCATCTAAGTCTTCATCATATTCTTCATAAATTTCATCGTCATCTGTAGTCGTATAAGGCTGATAATCTTCCATATCATCATCATAAAGTGATTCATGTTGAATGTGTCCTATATGATTATTATCGGCTGTATCACCTCTATAACCTGTAAGGCGTCTACTATCTTTTGTAGTAGACGATGGCATGTTTTTCTATTGATATAAAAGAGTGGAAGGGGCGTGTATTTTTAGTAAATGGGCGTGGAAAGAGGAGCTCGATTAATTCTATTTTTTCGAGATTCTTGTTGTAAAAATGTTTATATGAAGAAAACAGAAGGAGGGATTATTAAGAATAAGAGGAAGAATAAAGGCGGAGAAGGTATTACAAGTAATATTGATTTCGACACCTTATTTGGTAACACAATGTTCACTTGTGCTTCATTGAAATTAAATTACAAGAAGAAAGGGGTTTGGCGGCCTAATATTTTAAGCTTATTTTGACCTGATGTACAATATAAAATTAGAATAAAACTCCTAATGTATTTTAGAGTATTTTCAGGCACTAGCAATTTCTGGGTGTTCACACTTATAAATCTATGTAAACTTGGGGTCACCGTCATTTTGCAAATGTTAAAAAGGCTTGTAACAACGGATCGGACCACACACAGAAAAGCAAACGTCTTTCAGCAACCAGCAAAGTAATTAAAGCCGATGCACTGATTGGTCGTTTTATATTCGATTTATGTTGGCTTAAATGGCAATAGATCAAATTAACGACATTATATATTGATTATCAGAGAAGTGATAATCTTTTTACACATCTTGCATACAAAAGCTACCGTTTTATTTACAACTGACGACCCCATAATAAATGTTGTTTAGGATTTGACTTAAACACTAAAAATATATGTGAATTGGTCGTACTATGCTGCCTGCTTCAGAATTATTATATATTTTATGAGAGCTTCAAAAGTACGTAAAAGTCATTGCTTTTCCTTAAAAATTGGGGTTCACTTTCATCCCCACTAAATTTTTTCTTATTAAATAACACCAAGAAAAAACTATATGCTAATATACCTGAGATTTTCAGCTTTAATCCAAAAACAAGTCTCCAAAAATATCGTATCTTTTGCAGTTGGTATAACCTTTTCAGTGCTAATGTTTCAAATTATTACAGGTATTTTACTGTTAAAAGTTATAATCTTTGAGCCTTCATACCTCTACAAAAAATTAAGCTATATTAACTCTTTCTAACAATAAAACTTACTTGTTTTGTAGTGTTTTATAACATATTTAAATAAAACAAAATTTGCGTATTTTTTTTTTCTTTTTTTCGACATTTTTTGTAGCATATTTCAGAATATTCGTTAAAGTGAGCAGCAGTTAATTCTGATTCGTGCCACAGACCTCATTTAGCTCTGTCCGTAGGATTTAGTTCTTTTCAAAATATTAAATTTTCGTGGAAATGTTTTCAGAAACGTAAAAAAGCAAAGAATATCGTTGGTTTTGCACCAAAAAAAGACCAGTATACCTTCGCCCCTGAATTTTAAATTTGAAAATTTTCTGACAAAAATCTTGTTTTCTCTACAAAAAATGTAGCTAAAAAGGTTAATAATAGCTAGATCGAAAGATAATTATGTTGCACATATTATCAATTTTTAAATCAACCATATATTAACAGAAAATAATGTGTATCTTTAAAAAAATTATTAAAATTTCAATTGAATTTTACGCATTATTTAAATTAAAACATTTTTCTAAATTTCATTTCGCCCTATGCAAAATTGAAAACTGTGCAAAGGCTATCTAATATACTAGCTTAACTTATTTTGCAGTTCATATGCCATTAGACAAGTTTGTTTTTTGAGTCATTTTTTAACCAATTTGCCAAATTGATTTTGGGGCTCAGTGTGTGAAGTACAGTTATCTTGAGTCCAATGGAGTGATTGGTAAGAAAGATGTACTAAAAAGATAAAGTTTAGTGTTACTCTAATTGTTACAATTGTTATGTGATTTATACTTACTAAATATTAAATGTAATTAATATGGGGACAATAAGTATTTATAACAATTGAGGTTATAATTTATTATGATTTATTAATTGAGGTAAAAGAGAACATAACGTGGGAATGTGAATGGGATAATCCAGAACAGATATTTTCACTAAAGTTCTATCTCTGTTTTGGCATCTGAGTATTTATAGATATATTCTACGACCGAGACTTATTCATGCAATTCATAAGTTGTCATGTAATGCGGATCATTACACTCAGTTACAAAGCTATCGCAGGTTTCAAGCTATAATTTAAACTAATATTTTGATTATCTCGACGAAAAATCAATATTTTCTGCTGACACAAAAGCTACAGTAGCTTCCAGTGGAATCTATATTAAGACTAAAAAAATTAACATTTCAATGTAAGTGCTCAAATTTTTCCAATTGATTTTGAATCAATTTGGTCGTTGAGTTGAACCAGTGCACCAATATTCTAGTATTATCTCCTCAATTTTGGGGCAAATATTAGCGACCCATAAAAGGATGTTTACGTCCTCGTTGAAGATTTGGTATAGTTAAACCCAATATTGGGTGAAAAATTTGAAACCTTCTGAAGCTCATTTAAAATGTTGTATTCCACCAAGTATCATACCATATCGCATTCTATAACCAATCAATAGGTTATACAATCCATTGATTACTATTTAGAATATGAAAGAACAAGTCTAGAATCGGATATAAGAAACGCCTAGTTTATTATTTCTTAATCAATTAACCGAAAGGCTCGGACCACTCAAATCATGACACC